>PVJA010000593.1:0-161952 GCA_004027025.1 Myocastor coypus | reverse complement strand
CCCCCCCCCCCCCCCCCCCCGTGTAGCTTCAGCACCAGGACCTCGGAGTGCACACTGCTGTCACACCAGCTCACAACTGGGCTTCCAGGAGGCGTAGGGAGAGTCTCAGGCTCTGCAGGAATAAGTCTGGGCTTAAAGAGCTATAGGGCAGACTATAGGAGGCCTTCCACAGTTTGGGTGGGGTCATTTATGGAGCACTGGCTCTTGTGTCCTTCACCAAAAGCGCTGAAGATGCGAAGACGAGGTCCCAGGATGTCACAGGACTCAGAAGGCCTTTCTGTGCCCCGGTGCCGTCACAAACCATGGGCAATGCATCAGGTGGTCCTGGGTCAGGAATAGGGGGGATACCGGAGAATAGAATGAGTACTATCCCAGCTCCTCCAAACTTGTCTAACCGCTCTGCTTTTGTAGTTAAATCAGCCGTTGGGTGGCTCATGGTCAGCTTTCATGTCAAATTCCTGTACTGTGGGGATGGCAGCAGCCCTACACCCTAGGCAGGGCCAGGCGCAGAGAACTGTGTGGAAAGAGGGAAGCCACCTGTGCTGGAAGATGAGACCTGGTCGGCCTTTGGCTCTTCAGAGTAGAGTCTCACCAGCTGGGAAGCCAGTGACGGGCATGGAAAAGGGCACTGACACAGCAGCGTGGTAGGATGCGCCTGATTGAAGTTATGTCCCTTAGCACTTAAGCACAAATTTAGTGAGTGTTCCTTTGAATGAATGAAATGTCACTCTTATGCTCATGTGGCATGGTGCTTGGTAGGTAGTCTGTTTGATACATTAGAGCATGTGCAGTGTGCTTAACTTTGTCAGATTAAGAATAGACTCTGGGCATGTCTGGGATGCAGCTGTCCAGGGTAGCTGAGGGCCAGCAAGTGGCCCCAGGCACCACCGTACAAAGAAGCAAGAGGAGGAGGCAGAGAGGGAGCTGCGTCACAGAAATTGGTGCATTCCACCAAGGTGTAGAAGTTTAAGACTTTTCCCTGTAATGGGATAGTCTGGGTGCTGGCCATTCCCAGTAACAGAATTTCTGTGAGCAGCTGTGCTATGTGTTCAAAAAATACTTTTAGGATTGCACCAATTTGGAAGTTCAAAGTTTTCGCTATTTTGTTAGATTCTAAAATTGTGACTGTGGGTAACCTAGGAGATGGTGTTAGTGATTTTCACTTTTATAATCTGAACAACCAGGACACCTAAATCACTTCCCATCTTGAGTGATTGCCATGACAGCCATTGGCTGTCACACAGTGGCGGGGACCTGCGGGTTTTGCTGCTGGTGTGTGGGAACGAGCACCTTCTGGTCCTGACACTTGGCTCGTGTGGGCACCACACAATTCCTGCCGTCCTTGAGTTGACTGGAACATGCGTGCACGATTCGCAGGGTCTGCGTTCAGGCTCCGTGACTGGTGCTGCCCGTCGGTGTCTTGCTGAGACAAATAGACCTGCAGCGTGCCAACAGCTTAGGCAAATGCCCCTGTTTCAGCCTGATTCTTACTCCTAAAAGAAAAACCCTCTGGCTTTTGTTTCCAGGTCTTTCTGTCCCTGGACTCCAATTTCACCTTGCAGCTGGAGACCGTGATGCTTCTTGGTGCACCTTTCAGTGGCAGCCCAACAATTCTTCAGGAAGCCAAGTCCGTTGTCCTTCCTGTCCCTGAGAACGCTGCCAATTCCCAGGTAAGGTCTCCGGGTGTGGTGCTCACCAGGCACCACTAGAGGGCATCTTTCCCAGCAAACACCCAATGCTTAGAGAACCTCTGAAGATTCACTGTTAATTAAGCGGACTTAGTCCCAGGAATATCAAAGTACACATAATATGTGCATGATACAAAAATAATTTTTCAGTTTTGGGGCATTAGTTAGAAAGTATGTTTTTAGGGTTTTAGAATTTTTTTTTTGTAGAATTTGAGTATTAGGTACAGAAATGTTTAAATTGTCACAGAAAGTCAAGACTTCCAGGTCTTCTTTTGATATGCTCAATAATTAAAATCAGAACAAAGCCCTAATGAACACTGCAGGCCTTTTCACTAACAGTGAGCATGTTGGTCCTGAACACATGGGCTTTGGTTTACCAGGGCTGTTTTTCCTGACCTAACTAAATGCCTGTGGCCACCCTGACATGGCCATTTGAGAGTCTCTGAGTCCTCCAAGCTCACTGCATGAATGTCATTTCATGGTCACCTCATAAAGTCACAGGAAGAGAGAGGCTGGACTGTCCTTAGGTCATCTGTGTTCCTATGGGGACTGTAATCGCTATGGCAGCTTGCATGTATTTTTATAGCTGTTATGGTATAGAACTCCACCCTGGTCCTGCTGGGAGCCCAGGTGGCCAGGGCAGGTCTGGCCCAAGATCCTGTTGTGGACCCTGGGCAGCTGAGTGGGCAGGGGCGCGGGCGGTGTGGGCTGTGGCCACGACAGGACGCTCTTCAGCTCTTCTGTGAGCGCCTTCTCCACATCAGGACTGCAACTGAGCAGAGCGGGTGTCTGCGTACAGGGCCCACATGCTTGGCGAGCACGGGCGCACCGTGGCTGTGGGCAGAAGCGGCATTGCGTGGAGGCTGTGGTGGCCCATTAAAGTGGAGTCATCGCTGTCTTCCCCCTGTAGCTCCAGAAGCTGCCCCAGGTCCCTGCCCGCAACTTGCTGTTCTCCGTCCTCATTCAGGGAGAGAGGCATAAGTTCAGCAGCTAGTGCTGACCAACTGCTACCCCAGATTTACAGCTGTTCAGGCCACCACTGCTGAGTGTAGCTGTCCGTGCCAGTCTCAGTGGAGAGCCAGGAACGTGGGTGGATTTAGCCCTTGACTAGAACTTATCTCAGCTACAAATCGTACATTCTGGAAAGACTACCTTTAAACTAAGATCTTACTTGGTGTTGGTGAAAATATATGTACTTACAAAGTTTTTTTAACCTCTTGCTTCTCACAAAAATATGTCAAACGGAATGAAAGTGCTAGCTCTGCACAGTGGCAGCTCCATAGCCAGCGAGGCTTGTCTAAGAGCAGCGAAGGCTGACTGAATCAAAGGGCTGAAAAATCTTTTTTTTTTTTTTCTTGTTTCAGAACCTTTGCTTATTCACTCATTTTTATGGCCGGCTCAGCCCGCCCTGACGGCAGGACTGGCGCAGCATGTGGTGCCGGGGATTGAACCGCGGTCCCTGCAGCCACCCAAGCTTTCCCAAGCAGGCGCTTTAGACCACTGAGCCATCCCGCCAGGCCCTGAAAAATCTTCATAGAGGGTCTGCTTCATAGTTGTCATTGTAGGGATGAAGAAGCGTGCTATATCTTAGAGACAAGTTAAATTCCAATTCTAGAAAAATCAAGTTCTTGGAAGATCCAAGAACAATCTGTATTAAAATGCCCGTTTAAATCTTTTGCTTTCATTTAACTGTACTTACATTTGCTTTTGGTTGGATACTGTTGATTCTAAGAATTATCTTTAATAAAAGAGAAATCTGTGTGGTGTAATTAGAATTATAAAATAGGGCAACTTTTCAAATGACAGATGTCATTTCCTAAGTGTTTCTCTTTCATTGAAATACTAGGCAAGAATATGTTACATAATAAAAGGGAACTCTGACATTAACCCACTCTTCCAAAACCAAGTCACTTTGGAGAGAGGAAAACCCCTCTACCCATGTGTTTCCTCAGGTTGGAGTCGACTCCACGGCTGTCAGGCTCACGGACATCACTGGCGGCAGGAGCCTGGTGACCGTCTCTAGGAGGGGCACGTTTGGTGCACTTGTGGTGGCCTGGACCACTGGCTACGCTCCTGGCTGGGAAATCCCTGAGCCCGTGGTCATTGGCAACATGACCCCTGTGCTGGGTGAGTGGGCTTTCTTGAGCGGGCCTGTGGATCACACAGTGTCCTGGTCTGCCATGCTGGTCGCCCTCCCTGTGGACACCGACCTGGTGGTTTCTGATGTGGCGCTTCCATGTGAAAGTGCTCAGGTCCTCACATGCAGTCTGATAGAATGAAGGCTTTCTTGAAGGCAAGAAATTCCCCTGCATCTCTTACTTCAAAAGAGTGATCCCTCTGCACTCAGTCAGTACATTAGGAGCCTGTTAAAAAGCAATAGTATAAACTTAGTTTGTTTAACACCATAACAAAAAAGATATGGCTGACTCCATCTGTCTGTTCGCCTGAATTCTTCTGGGAGCAAGGTAGCTGTTACTTTATGATTTTGTTTTGTTAACTATGCCAGGAGTCTTCTGAGGGCTGCTGAGGTGCAGGGGTTCCTGGCCGGACCTCCTTATCCTGCCCACCATGGGGTGGCTGGGAGCCCTGGGCTTCCGGCTTTCTCTCACCACATCCTGCTGGTCACCACTATCCTCTGTAGTCAGAAACCCACTGACATACACAGTCAGAGTGCGAACGCCGTCTCTCACAGAGGACAGATGGTCTGAATGTTCCCCAGGTCTCGGTCAGCTGAGAAACTGAGCGAAAGCAGAAGTCCTGGAGCAGATGGGAGGGAGGGCTCAGGACCCTGGTGACCACATGGCCGTGCCTGCTGCTGACACAACAGCAGACCCCTCGGTGCAGTGAGAATTTAAGTGCTTGACTGGCACCACAGCCAGAGGACCCCCTGAAAATATTTTCCTTAAGCATGTGCTCTAAATTCAAGGTGCCTCACCATGTGTCTCATTTGCTGGGCTCTCCTTTCTGCAGTGACACCTGTCTGTCACCCGCTGCCTTTTCTGTTGCTCTGAGTGATAGATGCAGCTTTGTATAACTTAGGGCTTTTGAGAAACTCTTTTTGTATTAGTAACCACTTACACTGTGTGTGTAGAAACATTGTCCCTTAAATGAGAGGCTGTGCTTGCATATGAAATCACCCTTAAGACGTATAATGAACTTAAACAGCCTTGATTAAACTAAAATAACGGGAGTTCTCAAACAACAGATATGTACCTTCAAATAGGGTTGGTTAGCTTTTAAATAAATGTTTAAACACAATGAAAAGCATAATAAACACTGTAAAGTCACTGACTAGATTTAATGGTCATATGTGGTTCTAACCAGTTACATTTCATGTTATTTGTGTTTTTTTTTTTTTTTTTTCCCCCTGAAGTTAACGAAAGTAAAAGGCATACATTCCACCAAGGTCAAGCCTGACGGCAGATACAAACCAACACTGGCCTGGCTCCTCCGCCTGCACTACCAGCTTTGATAGTGGAGCCCAGAGAGAAACAGGAAAAATAGACAGGGAGTGAGACAGGGCCCATGTGGCCTTGGGTTTTCTGGAATTGGTTTCTGTATTGTGTTGCATTTAATCAAATTTTGGAAAAGCACATCATTAATCACGCATGTAAGAGTCAGATTTGTATTTAAGAACGAGAGCTGATGCCTCCTCTCTTCTCGTGCCGCTCCCAGGGAGCCTGGCTTTTGCCCATGGTGAAGACAGGCAGCAGGTGTCACTACAGATGTTTCCCAGCCCAGGCCGCTTGGAGGCCTTCGTCATCCACCTGGCCAGCGTGCGGAGCAGCGCCCCAGGCGGCGCTCAGCTTCGGTAAGGACAGCCCGGGTGCAAAGCGCACAGGGCACTGTGGACGTGAGGGAGGCAGCTTCTCCAGCTGCTGGCCCCAGCACAGGTGTGCCTGTGTCACACGGCCACCACACACGCACTGGCGAACTTTCCTGTCCTTAGTGGAGCTTAATGTGCTCCATTTCCCTCAGTTTTGAGGAGTAAAAGAAAGGGCTTTTAAAAAACACTGTGTAGCAGTATTATTTGCTTAAACCAGCCACTCTTTTGAGTGTACTTTAATTTAATTTTATTGTGCTACTTATCAGTGAGGACTCTGGAGCTTCGCCTGCTGATGTTCAGTCTGCAGCTTCATATCCAAGACAGGCTTAGCCCAAACAGCAGCGAAAAGACAGAGAGCTGCACTGTGGGTTCAGTCCTGGCTGTGCCTCTTGTCACAAGACTGTGGGAAAGTCGCTTGGTCTTTTTGGCCTTACCTTGACTTATTTTTAAAAGTGGGAGGGCCCGGTGGGATGGCTCAGTGGTCTAAAGCGCCTGCTTGGGAAAGCTTGGGCAGCTTCAGGGACTGCGGTTCGATTCCCGGCACCACATGCTGTGCCAGCCCTGCCCGCGGGGCAGGCTGAGCCAGCCATAAAAATGAGTAAATAAACAAACAAAGGTTCTGAAACAAGAAAAAATAAAAATAAAAATAAAAAATAAAAAAGTAATTTTAATAAAAAAAAATAAATAAAAAAAAAAGTGGGAAAATATGTGGGCAAAACTAGGGTGTGTGTTCAAGTACCTCCATGTGCCTACTTATGAGGGGAAGTTATCCTCTGCTAGAATCAAACAGGGCATTAAATTAGATATTGTACACATAAATTGTCCGGAGAGCATACAGCAAAGTCAAAACTTGCTTATTCCAAAGAAGGCAATGTTTAAAGTTGTTTATATAGAGATTACACCAAAATAGACCCACACATTCACACACACACACACACTGCAGTCTTCCCAACAGCTACTTTCTCGGGTGGGTATGACCAGTCATGTCGCCTGCTTGCTGCAGAGTGCGACTTCCAGATCCTGTAATGAGTGTAGCACCACATATCTGAGTGTTGGGGCCCTAAGCAGAAACCAGACTCTCCAGCCACTGTCAGAGCACTGGACCATCGCTTGACTGCCAAGTGACAGTGACATGACAGCAGGGATGGGCCCTAACTACTGTGTCCTCCTTCATTTGTATGTGCATTCCTTTTTGTTTTTGGTATTTAGGACAGCATCTACAGGGTCTATAGCATCTTACTACCAGATTGGACTCATAGTGATCCACCTGTTTATAGCCTCCCAAGAGCTGGGATTACCACGCCTGGTCTCAATTGCCGTCTCAGCACACCCTGGGAGCAGGGCCCACATGATACACTAGAGATCAAACTCTGGCCGCATTGCTCTGCCTGAGCAGGCACTCTAGTCCACTGAGCTAGCTGGCCATCCCTGTGTGGACATTCTTAGCGTATTAAAAACCACTTAACCAAGAAAATCTCTTAGGATCAGAATTAGGCTGATGGGCCACCAACTGCAACTTCTGATACAATTACTAATTCACAACAAAAGTCTGTGGGATACATCTATTCAGTGATGAATGTTTCTTCCAATTTATATATAAAGTTTGAGGTTTACATATAAATTAATGAGACAATAGTCCATACTGAGCCTGGGAGAAGAATTTTCTCCTGGCACCCATAAATATCCCATATGCTGGGTCAGGAAGCGGGAAGCACCCTCCTGTACTGATTGGAGAGCCGTTCTGGTCCCCGGGCAGCTCCTTGGTCACTGGGAGGTAGGGAGCTCAGCTCTTCACTTGGCCACACCTTATTCTCTGCTGCCTGGGCAGCAGCTTCTGCCTGGCTCTTGTGCCCTTAGCAGTAAGTCAGTAGGGTTTGATGGAGTCTGAAAGCTTGTGCCATTTCCGGGGTGCTGCTCTCATGAGCAGCATCTTCAGTATATAAAACAGGAACCTTTTATGTAATTAACCTTTATGGTTTCATCTTTCTCAGGCCAGGTTTCACCACTGCTGAAATTGAGCCGACGGGAGTCTTCCAGTTCTCGCCGAGTTCAAGAAAAGTCAGGGTGTCGGAGGATGCACAGCTGATCAGACTGCAAGTGCAGAGGCTCTACGGGTTCCAAGGTGACCTTGTTCAGGTCTCCTATGAGACAGCTGCAGGAAGTGCCCAGCCCGTGGAAGACTTCGAGCTGATTCAGAGCGGGGCAATGTTCTTTCACAAATTCCAAGCAGAGGTTGATTTCGAGATAACCATTATTGATGATCAGATTCCTGAGATGGAAGAAATGTTTTACATTAATCTCACTTCTGTAGAAATGAAGGGACTAGAAAAGTTGGATGCCAACTGGAGACCACGCCTGAACCTAGATTTCAGGGTTGCAGTGATCACAATATTGGATGATGACCATCCGGCAGGCTCAGATGTTTCTGTCCCCTCGACGGCTGTGGCTATGGCAGTTGATAGCGCTGTGGTCCCTGTGGACACCGACTCCACCACACGTCCTGACACAGGCAGGACAACTGCCATTCTACAGGTGACTGACATGGTTGCCATTGTCACTGAGGCATCTGGTACGTCTGCTGCCCCTGAGAAACTTGTCGCCCTTCATGGGACATCCATGTTGCCTGTCAAGCCTGACGCGGCCAGTGTTTCCATCCACGGAACATTTAGTCTTGGGCCCGCCATTGTTTATATGCAGGAAGAGATGAAGAACGGCACATTCAGTACGGCAGACCTTCTTGTCCGAAGGACGGGTGGATTTGCTGGAAATGTCAGCGTCATGGTGAGAACCTTTGGAAAAAGATGTGCTCAGAGGGAACCACACGCTTTGCCCTCTCAGGATGCCACCAGGATGGCCAACCTAAGTTGGGCAGCGGAGGAGGATGACTTCGAGGAGCAAGTGCTGACCCTCACGTTCCTAGATGGAGAGAGAGAACAGAGAGTGTCAATTCCCATTGTGGACGACGAGGAGCCCGAGGGGCAGGAGTTCTTCTATGTGTTCCTCACAGACCCTCAGGGCGGGGCACAGATCGTAGAGGGAAGGGACGACGCTGGATTCGCAGCTTTTGCCATGGTTATTATTACAGGTACCTTTGAAGGATGGAGACAAAGGTTGTATTTTAGCAGTACAGCATTTTTGGTAGGACCCAGTTGGCTTCAAAGTAAGAGGGTGAATTATTTGAGTCACTCATAGTCTTTCATTAAGACTTTTTTCCCCCCAAATCATGGGAAATATAGCTGTTTTCAGGTGCCAGGCTGCAATTTCATGGAGTGCTTATGGCCGTTAGATCAGAGCCAACCTATGAATAACTTATGAATCTATATTGTTCTTGGTGCAGGGAAACAGTTTAAATCTATGTTCTTCCACTAGAAAGTACTTACTGTAGATATCACCTATTCTATTTCAAAATCTCATGCTAAATTTACTAAACAGTTTCAGTAATCTGTCCTGAGTCAAAGATCTCATTAAGAATTTTTTTGTGTTGTGAAATAGATGGAAACTTTTTATTTTCTAGTCTACTTTTGCCCCAGTGTACTTGATACAGCCTCTGTGCAATTAGGTATTGAATTTGAATTCTAATAGTCTTACTGATAATTTTCAGTCTACCTCTGAAGTCATACAACATTTAAGTATAATAGATCAGCTCATCAACTGTCTTACATTAATTAGAGTGATAAAAAGGCATTTCACTTTTTTTTTTTAAAAAAAGCCTGACAATTTGTACGTACTTATAAGGCCCAAAATGATACTGCAATCAAAGTATGACGTGAAATCACTAATGCTGGCTGGTTAGCCTATCCCTCACGTCCATCTCCTAACATTGTTTTGTGGCGAGCACATTTCACGTGTACTCTAGTCTCAGCAGTCTGAAAAGGTGCAGTACCGCGCTATGAGACAGACCTCAGAAGATGCCTCCCGAATATGATTCTTTTTAGATTTCATTATGTCTTATCCACTCATTTATAGTTCAGTCATAATTTTACAATGATCAACTTATTTTTGGATCTAATATCTCCCACTTGTTTCCTATGAATCAATACCAATGAGAATTAATACCATTTATACCTATTCTTACCGTGTTTTAGAATTGAATTCTACAAGTCACTGACTAATTTTGATTCACATTGGTTTCATGTCGTCTGCATATCGTTATTAATGTCAGTTTGGCAGTCAGCAGCTCCTCCCCATCGTATCGCATGGATACTTCATTAGAATGATTTGAACGTGACCAGGACTCACAGTGAGCATGTGGAGTGTTGGTCACAGTTCCCACCAGCCCACAGTTCCCAGGGCCTCCTCGCTGCTCTTGGAGATCATGAGAGAGATGGCTGGGGGCTCGCTGGCAGGGCAGTTGGCCACTGGCATCCCTGGAATGGAAGCATCGCCATTGGCTCCCCTCCTGTGGGCGGTGAGCTGAATGCCCCAGGGTGGCGGCCACTGCGCATGGCGAGAGAACCTTGCTGGCTGCTGGACTACCGTGCTCTTCCCGGAAAGTCCCCTGGTCACACATGTATCTGGGAGGCTATTGGCTCGTCACCACATCCCTCCTAGTGCCACATGCACCATGCTCGACGCCACCTCTCATCCCTGCCACACAGGCAGATTGTCCCAAATTCTTTAATTGCCAGCAGATGTTCCTCCCTTGTCTTTCACCTTCCAGGATCTTTTGTTAATAATGTTCCTGTTTTTACTAGATCATTATGTTGCGGATTGTTCTTTAGTTTCCACAGATGGTTTTCTTTTCTTCCTCCTCTTTTGTTTTGTTTTGGTCTTTCTGAGACAATTCAGGCTGGCTTTGAGCTCACTGTATATCCAGGCTAGCCCCAAACTCTACAAGGATCCTCCTACCTCAGCCTCCCGAGTGCTGGGATTACAGGCATGCACCTATAATATTTTTATATCAAGACTTTTTTTTAGATTATATTTTTAAAGTAAATCAGGGAGGAAAGAGGTTTGGCTTCCACCCTGGCATGGTAGAAGAAGCCTCAAATTACGTTGCCAGAAATTTGACTCTCCTTTAGTGTTGTAGACAAGGCGAGGGCAGGGTTTATTTCATTAGGCCCCTGCCAGGTGCTGGTGGGCTGGACAACCCAGTGGAATTTCTGCTGTGAGAAGCATGTAATCTACACGGAGAGAACTAAGCTCCACCCAAGGTGACAAGAGAGAAGGATCTGACGCTAGGTAGTGATGGATTGGTGCCAGGAGAGGGTGGCCCACCTGCAGGCACGGGGCAGGCACTTCGCAGGACTTTCATACTTATGTTTTGTTCAGGGGCAAGTATCTGAAAGTGTAACATACGGCCTTTTGATCAGCCCACTCCCTGGAAGGTGAATCAGTCACATAAAGTTCACTTGCTCATTGACTATTTCTAAAATGTTTGACATGCCTGGGCACTCTTCTTGGTGCTGCTGTAATTGGGGTGGGGGGTTGCCCTCAGGTAACCATGGGTGAGCGTGTGTGCAGCGGGCGGCACTGTCCTGGGAAAGGCAGCTCTCACCAGAAACAGGTGCGCGTGTATGAATGTATGAATGCGTGTGGCACATGTGGTCGGCGTGATGTCTCCTTTCTGCTGGTCTGCTTCTCTCAGTTATCTGCCTTTATGGTACTTGCTCTTAAATCTATTCTTAGCCATTAAGATTGCGCTTCCCACCCGCACGCACCAGGGTCTCACTTGCCCAATGCCATCTGGGTTGGCACGGTTGCAGGGCAGGGCACTCAGGTCTTACACTCTTCACAGGCGACAGCCCCCACTTTGCTTTGCAGGAAACGACTTGCACAATGGCATCGTGGGATTCAGTGAGGGCTCTGAGAGGGAGCTGGAGCTGGGGGCAGGACCTGAGGAGAGACGACTACGCCTTGTCGTCACGAGGCAGCCCAACAGGTACGTGCGTGCGTGCGTGCGTGCGTGTGTGCATGCGTGCCTGTGTGCATGCGTGCGTGCATGCGGTGGGGGGGCTGCAGTGCTGCGCTGGGGTCCGTGCCACCGGGTGGGGCCCCTGTGTTGAGTGCTAAGGTGCTCCAGACCTTATCTGGGATTTCACACACTTGCTTTTGGTCGTGGGCAGTGCTGCTTTCGACGTGAGAACGTGCCGTTTGGAGGTCAGCCATTTAAGTCCTCCCACATCGTGTCTGTCATGCCTTTTCGGTAGCAGGGGTTTGTAGCACGCAGTAACCGTAGTCGTGGGGAGTCCGCGTGTGTCGTCCATAGTGCATTATAGTCGTTTTTGTCTTCATCCCTTCCTCTCTGTTCCTCTCAACCCTTGCGCTCCTCTCCGTGTGTTCTGGTTTCATCCTTTTTCCCTCCATTTCCTTTTATAAAATCCCTTCCCTCACCTTCCTTTCACCTCTCATTTCCCCACCCATTTCAAAAAGATTATTTTACTTCTTATTTGAAAAAGATTATTGTATTTATTATCCACCCTCTACCATGCCAGCTCCACCTCTGGGGCATGCTGAGAGGGCAACTGAGACTGGGCATGGTGGCACATGCCTGTAATCTCAGCGGGCCTCTACCTCTAAAAATATTACTTATATTTCCTGTTCTCATGTAAGGGAAAGCCTGTGGGAGTGCAGCCTGCGTGTCTCTGTGTCTCCCTTGCTCCCGAGCTCGCAGGATGCATCCATTTACCTGCGAGCACCTCGCTGTGTCACTCTCGGCAGGGGTGTGCCACGGTGTGGATGCCACAGTTTCCTACCCGTTTACCTGTTGATGGGCAAATGGTTGCCTCCGAGACTTCACTGTCACGCCTTTTGCTGCTGTGAATGCGGCGATGCATGTGTCACTGTGGTTTAAGATCTTCACGCGCTATTATTTGATAATTCCAAATATGTAAGCGTTGGGCTCTGAGGAAGACTCGGGGTACCAAAGCTTTACTTACAGATTAGCCATATGGACATGTTTGAATGCCCATCTGGAGCATTGCCACAGGATGCACACATGTATGTGTGTGTCTGTTACATTTTCTCCTTTTGATGTCAATATCCTGTCAAAAAAATCAAGCATCATTTGCAGTTTATTTTTACAATAACTATGCATTCACAGTAATGCTTTTACTTTAGAGAAAAGCATGTTAAGAGTCAAAAACATTTTCTTGAAGTCAGGGCTCCTCACACTGCTGGCACAGTGTTTCCACAAATGCGCGTTCCTTACTGCATAGAGCATAGTTAGACTGCGCGTATGGACCCTGAGCCTGAGCCCCGCCGTCCATGGCGTGGAGAATGGGCCTCATCCAGCACCCACAGTGGCAGAGCAGGCTAGCGGCGATGAGCCACTGAGCTTGACACTCGATGTCACACTCTGTATTACTATGGGCTTGCTTTTCCCAGGGCCTTTGAAGATGTGCAGGTCCACTGGAGGGTCACCCTGAACAAATCAGCCATTGTACTTCAGAAGGAAGCAGTAAACCTGCAGGATGAGATGCTGTCTGTCTCGGGGACTACAACGTGTACAGCAGGCCAGACCCAGTGCTTCATCAGCCTGGAGCTCAAAGCCAAGGAGGTAAGCAGGTCCATGGCACAGCGTGTGGAGTCCTCACCGCCTCACTAGCGTGACCCATCAGGCAGCTGCCGTGTTGATGCCTCCCTGCTGTCTCTGTGGAGTTGCTTGTGGTTCACCTGGCCATAGTGTATAAGTCTACTGGCTGCACCACAGGCTTTAGACTTAGAATGTATTACGGAATGTATTACATTAGGAATCTTATAGATGAGCCCATCTCTTTCTTATTTATTCTATTTTTTTCTTATGTTAAAGAGAGTAGGGCCAGCCAGATAGCTTAGTGGACTAAAGTGCCTGCTTAAGCAGTCGCAGGACTGGATTCATTTCAAGGTGCGCCATACCATGCCAGCTCCACCTTTGGGGCATGCTGAGAGGGCAACTGAGACTGGGCATAGTGGCGCGTGCCTATAATCCCAGCACTTGGGAGGCTGAAAACAGGAGGATCACTATGAGTCTGATCTGTGTAGTGAGACCCTGTAGACCCTGAACTAAATACATAAAAAAGTAATAAAGAGTAAAAAAAAGATAAGCCATTAGCAACAGTACAGAATTTCAAAGAACAAGATAATAGGTATTCAGCAGTGGTCGTTTTATTGCACATTATTGTTTTCAAAATAATTGCTTAGAGCACCAGATATAAGCATGTAAAATTGATCAAAATAAAAATTTTAAGCATCCACTGTTCCCTTCAAAAAAACAACAGACACTGGGGGACCACCCACTCTGGATGCCCCTCCTGTTCCTCTCTTGGACAGGAGCTTTCTTTCCCCTAATAAATCTATTCTGCTCATTTAAAAAAAAGTAAAGTAAAATTTAAAAAACAATAAAACAACAAAACAACAGACACAGTAACACAGTCATCCTCACTGTCCTCATGCATATGCTTTTCTCCCTTCTCTTCCCTTCCTCTCTCCTTCCCTTCATCCCAATTGTTTCATTTTGAGGTTTCTTTCACTTTTGCTATAGCTATTCTACCTTTCAGATTTTATTTACTCTTTCAGGTTTTTTTTCCCTCTGTATTTAAGACAGGGGATACAGGGTCTATAGGGTCTCACTATGTAGCTAGGACTCATAGTGATCCTCCTGTTTGCAGCCTCCCAAAGTGCTGGGACTATAGGTGCGTGCCACCACGCCCAATCTCAGTCCGGTCTCAGTGCACCCTGCAGGCAGGGTCGGCATGTCACCCTGGCTATTGAACCCCGTGCACTGCGCTTTGCATAAGCAGTTGCTTCTTTCGGGTTCTTACACTGTCTTTTGCCATTTAACATCAAAGCTAGCCATGAGATGGTGAAAATTGAAGACTGCAGTGATTCTTTGCACAAGTTTCATACTCTCACTGGCAGAGAAGCACATGTAGGTACACTTACTTCCAAAATGTAACTATACCCAGGGCTGGTGAGATAGCTCAGCAGTCTAAAGCCCCTGCTTAGGCAAGCTTAGGCAACTACAGGTGCAGTGGTTTAATCCCTGGCAACACATGCTGCACCAGTCCCACCCCCAGGGCAGGCTGAGCCAGCCATAATATAAATAAATAAAATGAAGTTTAAAAAAATAATAAATCCAGAAGTCTTTTTTTTTTTTTTTTTTTGAGACAAGTTCTTGCTATGCAGTCCAGATTGGCCTTGAGCTCACATTTGCAGCCCAGGCTGGTCTGGAACTCACAGTAATCCTGCCTTGGTCTCCCAAGTGCTGGGATTACAGGTGTGTGCCACCACAACCTGGTCTAGAAGTCTCTAAAAACAAAGCAAAACAAAACAAAACAAAAAAAAAAAAAATGTAGCTATACCCAAACCTCTTTTAAAAGAACAATCCTGTAGGTTTCATTTTTTTCCCCTATATTTTTATACTTTTTCATTTTTCGAGAATGACTATAATATATTCATCTTTTCTAAGATTTATCAATATATATTTTCATACCTTCCTGAGAGTTTAATAATTGTGCAGATTGCAAAAGAGAAAGCCTACTTGTCTCTGGCCCCCGCACAGGTAGGGGCCCTTGGTTGCCGTGACGTCAACCTTTTGGGGATCTGGCTCTTAGCCCAAGCTGCACTGAGTAGGACGTGCATGTCACCTGACTGGGATGTCACCTGTGGCTTTGCTTGTTGTGCATTCAGCCCATAGCTGTGGGGGAGGGCATGGCTGGGGACAGAGGCTCACCTCCTGGAGGCAGGGAGCTGAGAGCACAGGGAAGGGCCGGACGGGGTGGTGACCTCCCCGAGGTGCAATGCCAGCGACCAGTGGTTTCTAAACAGCTCGTGGGCTACAAAAGCCGCACCTCTGAGTGTGGGGGCCTTTTGGGCTTTCTGGATCTAAGCCACAACGTGATGCCAGTGTGTTTTCTTTTTAATTTATGCATTTCAGGTTAATTTAGATACCATGTTTATCTCCCCTCAGTTTTTCCTTAAGTTTTGCAGCACCCACTTTCCATGACCTCTTCCCTGTTGCCCTTGGAGCTGGTAGGGCTATGGGACATGCGCGTCTGTCATATTTTATTCTTGTCCTATGGGGTAGGGCAACTGAGACACTTAGTCTCCTAAGAGATGAGGCCACAGCCCGGGTACTTCCTGTGCCCTTTATCAGAATTGTCTCACTTTATAGGAGCTCCAGCCTGCTACCCACTGGCCCTCTTTCTGCTTCACTTGGGTTTCAGAGGTGCTGTGCACTTATTCCCATTCCTAGGACAAGTCCTGCTTTTTCTAGCAGTAGTTGACTTATTTTCAGCTGTTTTTATTATTGCTTTCCTATTTGCACACACAGAGAAAATGTTTATCACTTAAAGAACATGTGCTCAACAGAAGGCCCACGTGTCTTGACATTAATACCTCCTGTACCTGTAACATTCAGTATGTACTTTCAGAGACATACTCACATCACAGTTACTTTTATTATAATCCAAAAATTTATCTCCTTTTTGCATTTAAGTAATTTCGGCTATATACTAGATGGTATATAAGTAGTCATCTCGTGATCACTGAAAGGTCAGTAAAATGATCTTTTGTCTTTGCAGCACTACTAATAGGTTCTCTGGCAGTGGATTGGGTTTACAGCATCGCCTATGTGTATCAGAGTCACCCTAGTGTTTCCTGACCTAAGCTAGCTGACTCTTGGATCAGAAATGATTTTAAAGATTGAAATCTGTGCACTAGAAGATCACGACTGTGGATTCTGGGCAAATGTGCTTCTGCTTGGACACTTCAGTAGTGTTGGAGCTAGAAAATGTTCTTGAATTCCCACTGACTTTTTTCCTAGTTTATCATATCATGGTATTCGGTCTTAAGTTCCTTGAATGAGGTTTTCATCAGCTAATACTTTGAATCACCCTGGACAATGAGAAACTGAAGTTTCAGTAATCAAAACATTAGATCTTATTATTCTGCACGAAAACAGTTAAACTTTACCTATCGCAATCCTTGCAAATATTTTCCATGATGATTTATGTTGTGGTCCTGAATTAGCAAGATGTGTAAGGCAGTGATACTGAAGCTTTTAGAGCTTCTAGTGATCCAAATGCCCATGGCAGCACACATACTGTAGGTTCGCCACTGCTGGTGCAAGTGGTGATGATAATTAAGAAACATAATCTTAGCTGTCAAATATGGTTAAACATTTGTTGCACATGTTTCTAGAAGCATTTATGTCACATATTGTCTCTTACTTTGGTGTTCCGCTTCTGAGCAGTTCTGAGCACAGGAAATAGCATTTTTCTACCAGTTGGGGTGACAGATCGCCAAGCCAAGGAACACATCTGACCCAAAGAGGAGAGGAACCAACTGGGACAGGATCTTGTAGGGTCTGCCATCACCTATAGGAGTTTGGGCTCAGATGTGGCCTGTGGCTCTGAGTTCTTCCTGCACTTTAAGGATATATTTTTTATAGCAAGTCTTTGTGTGACTGGAAGAGACCTTCAGTCTGGAGCCTAATTATGTGTAGGCACCTGGGGCATCTCCTAATTTTGGATGGTTCTTTACTTAGAGTATAACATATTCTTTTGACTGTAAGTAGTTGTAAGTAGCATCCTAATTATCATCACAATGAAAAGGAATATTTTACTGGAAAATAAAAGACAAGAATCTCTACTGGAATATAATATGCTGAACACTTTAGTTAAAAGAAGCTATTGTGAATTCAAGCTCACATGACCATTATGGAATAATAGCTCTTAAGTATAATTACTTCTACTTTCTTGGTGCTTTAGTTTTTTGTGCTTGCTAAGTTTGGCTTCTCAGAAGTAGAGACAATACAGTATTCCACGTTTGACAGCTGACCAGCAACATGAAGAATGTGTGCCAAAGAAACGCCAAACAAGGTTCCTCAGACAGCAACATGAGACTCAAGTGTTCACTTTGTACCTAAAATTTACCTTGTTCTCGGAGAGTGCTGAAGGGTTTATTTGTTGTTTCCTGACGTAGTAATTGTCATTAAAAGGTCAAAAGACAGATGATGAATAAGACCTTTGCAGCTAGATAAAAAAGATATGTTTTGTTGAGACAGGTGCAGCGGAGTGCCCCCCAGCTCCGCTTCCCGGGGCTGTCCAGGGCATGAGTACCACCGAGGCTTTGGAGATGGTTAGGACTGAGTCACTGAAGAAGTCAGGTGACTGGTAACACGTCAGCCAACAGAGCTCAGACTTGAGAAAATGCGTTATTGCAGACTGTTGAAAAAGCAAAAGTGGAACATGAGCAAACAGCCAGCAGAATAAATCTAAATGTACTTGATACTGAATCCTGTGAAATCTTCAGGCACATAGGAGATTGTAGAATTGACTGCTGCCAGTATTTGGTCATAGCTCTAAAGCTAAGTGCTGTAAAAAAGAAACCTTAACAAACTTAAATTTTCTTTTGTTTACTTGCCTGCAGCATTTGCTCAACTCCACACCCTGCCCTGCCTTTACCTGAGAAGGCAGCTGTCATTTGTGGTGTTTCCTTCTGTTTTTAATCTTCACATAAACATCTCCTGATAATGGGTAGCAAAGTCTGTATCATTTAAACTGTGTTTCCAGCATTGCGCCCTGTATGTCATCTTGAAGCTTGCTATTTTTACTCATTCTTCTGTTTTAAGATCCACCTATGGTGAGAATATTGAACCAGTCCATTCCTGTAATTTTTAAAAACTGCTTTATAGTCTTCTGTGGTATGCATGCATTTTATTTATACTTTTGCTTATTAAATATACATAGGTCATTTCTGGACTTGGATGTAGAAGTACTTAAAATAAATGTAATTTTCAAAACCAAAAAGTAAATCTCATGAGAACTTAATTCTGTAATGATGCAGGATGTATAATTTTTATCATTTTACTCACACACACACACATTATACCATTTCTTAATCTTAGAATCATCTCCCATACAGAAAGACAGTGCTAATAGCTGTCTGTGTTTCCCTTTCCCATCCTCAGACGCCTCTGGCTGAAGCGCATTATTTCTTCGTGGAGCTCTATGACGTCAGTGCCGGGGCCGCCATAAACGACAGTGCCCGATTTGCACGGGTTAAGGTCTTCCCGGGCAGTGGAGCTCCGAGCCTCCTCTCCTTTGCTGTGGGCTCTCGGCTGGCAGTGGTGCAGAGGAAAGCCTCGCTCGTCAGCCTGCAGGTGGCCAGAGACCCCGGGACAGGGCTGAGGGTGTCCGTGAACTTCACCACCCAGGTGAGCAGCTGTGGGTTGTGCTTTATGCACAGTGCGTGCAGTGAGAGAGTAGCGGGGCAGTGGCTTTGGAGGATGCCACCGTCCTTCTCATTGTATTGCTGACCTTAAACTTCATGCTTCATTTTGTTCTCGTCAACAATAGGTCATGTTTTGAAGTGATACACTTTTCTGTTTTTCTTTCTGCTTTTCGCAGAGTTGATGATGCTATGCAAAATAGCTTGCACAAACCTTTTAAATGTCCAGCAGCTCACAGTTTCCTCAGCATATAACTGCCTAAGACAAGACGCAAAATGTGAGGGTCTTGTACGACTTATAGTTCAGCTAGTTGAAGCAGTAACCCCCAACACTGGCTGATCTTTAGGGTTCTTCAAACCCATGAGCTGGGGAGCCCTGTGGCCACATTTCCACATGTATCCTCTGAGGTGGCTTCAGGTGAAAGACTGGGAGCAGCTGTAAGCTAGGAGCCTACAGTAGTGACACTGGGTAACACAAAGGCAATCTCTGCTGGTCCGAACACCACCATATGCCCTTCTGGCATTAGTTTCATTTTGTCTCAGGAACAAGAGTCTCATATCATTTAAAAACAGTGCGTATCAGCTGTGCTCCCGACATGACTGTGGTGATGATAGGTTTCCTAAGTTAGCCCCCACCCCCAACTCCAGTCACTCCAGGAAACCTGCAATTTTAAAACCATTCTAAAAAGTGATGTCATTTACTCTATTCTGGGTTTCAAGCCCGAGGGTTTTAGCCTTCAAGGTTATAGAGTTCTATTAAAATTACTGTGGAGGGGGTTAGAGTTATAGTTTGGGGACAGAGTGCTTACCAAGTGCACCTAATGTGAGCTCTTGGGTTCAGTTTCCAGTGTCAAAAAGAAAGAAAGAAATGAGTGTGGTATGCACTTGGTTGTGTCCCTGAAACTTCTGTACAGCATGTGCTTAACTGAATCACTGTGGGTGACTCAGACAAGGGGGGGCTGTCTGTGCTGGAGCCCCCATGGGGCATGAGCAGAGCACTGTGGTCAGGAGTGGAGGCTGGGAATGGGGCGCTCCTGGGAGACTGACCGACTGCAGCTCAGCTGTGAAGAAGAAAACCCACTCAGTTGTATGAGACCCAAAAATAAGCTCATTTCCCAGATCCTGGAAGTGGCATAAACACAGAGATGCATTTTGATGCTAGTACAGAAATTTGAATGGTTTTTGTCGAGAGTGTTGAAGACAGGAAAAAAAAAAATGAGAGAAATTGTATATTTCATTCCTCCTCTCTTCTTGAGGCATTCCTCCTCTATTATGGTGTGTTCACCAGGTTTCAGTGTGGAGCGAGGATACTGGTGATGAACAGATGGTAGAGCTTTGAGGCATATTTATAAAAAGTGCGATGAGACAATTGAAATTGGTTGAAAAAGACTGAATTCTAATATCTGCATCACTTTCACTCTTATTTTTTTCTAGATTCATCATTAGTTATTGAACTCTGTTTCTTAGGGTGATATATGTTTAATGAATTTCTAGGTTTTTCAACTGTGATGTTTAGTTTTATGTGTCAGCTTGACTGGACCCCAGGCTACTCATGTATTTACTTGTTAAACCCTATTCATGTGTTTCTGTGAGGACATTTAAGGTAAGAATCATACTCACATCAGCAGGCCAGGTGATTGTCCAGTCAGGTTGCACTTATAGACAAGGGTGGAATAAGAGGCTTACCGTCTTTCAAGAAAGAGAGAATTCTTCCTGCCTGGTAGCCCTTGCATTGAACGCTGGTGCTTTCCTTCCTTCACACTTAGTGGAAGGAGAGATTTTGCTCATCACAAGTCTACCAGCCCTAGAGCTGTAACCACAGCCATCGGCTTCCGTGGTCCTCAGTCCTTCAGACTTGAGCTATAGCTGAGTCATCAACTTGCTTCATGCCTTCGGTTTACCATATCACCCTGAAGATTTTAGAATTCCTCAGCCTCATCAGTTGCATGAGCTTTTTGTTTATAATCTCTCCCCCTCTGCCTGTCTGTCTCTGTCTCACTGTCTCTGTTTCTCTCTGTCTCACTCCCTATATGGCTCTTTCTCTCTCTCTCTCTCTGACACAGATTATTAATTCTACATGCTACCCTTTGGCTGCAGACTTAGAGTCCTCTCAGTGGTGCCATAATACTAATGCCATTTTAATGAACACAATATAAGTGAAGAATGGAATCTGAAAAGTTTACCTCAATTAGAAGACTTTTGTTTCTGGAAAGGTGGAATAGACGTGCTTTTCCCTGCCAGGTACCACTAAAGACCCTGGACATGATGTGCACTGTTAGGGTTTGTGTCTAGATATGCTGCCCAAAACCTCATGCTGTCCCAGCACTTGTTTGGAGGTAGCTGAATCTAGAGTGTGTGATCGATTAGTAATGCAATACTAGGAGTAGGGCCGGCCAAATAGCTCAGCAGATTAAAGCACCTGTAAGCAGGCACAGGAGCTGGGGTTCAATCCCTGAGCCTGCTGTGCTGGCCCCACCCATGGGGTGCACTGAGACAGTAATTGATACTGGGTGTGGTGGCGCACACCTGTAATCCCAGCTCTTGGGAGGCTGTGAACTGGTGAGACACAGCGAGGGGTTTTTGCTCCATATCTCAGATTTTGATCTGAAAGAACTGGCATGCAGAAACACTAATGGGAAAGCATATTTTAAAAAGCATCTCACAAAATTTGCTCTCTCTAGCAAAGAAACAGAAAAGCAGTAGCCTCTGAAGACAGAAAACCTTAAAACTTTTTATATTCCAGCTAAGTATTCCCTGAAGATAACTGGTCCCAACTGTACCCATACTGACAAAAAGGGAATAGTATACCTAGGTTGCCACCTTTTCCGGGCCCTCAGCCTCCTTGCTGGCACTATGTCCAGGGGACCGAGTAGAGAGTGAGGGCTTTCTCTGCTGCCTAGTGGGAAAACCTCCTCCAGCTTCAGTGTGCTACGGACCACCTGCAAGGCATCAGAGAGGGACTCCCAGCCTGCTGACCTGGGAGAGGACGGTGGGGTCTGAGCATTAATGCATTCTTCTCCTCTCCCTCCCTCCCTCCCTCAACAGAGGCCAGTTGGGAAAACTAGACTGCTACCTCTGCCGTCATTCAGCTAGTAGCCTTCCTTCCCCTCCCAGAACGGTGTTGAAAGAAACCAGCTGAAACAGAAGGCTTTAAAACACCCAGAGTCTCAGCAAATAGTAGTGTCCAGGTTTCAATGAATTATTCATTGTGCTAAGAGCAAAAAAGATCTGTAATTGTATGAAAAGTAAAAGTCAACAGATGGCAGTATTTAGAAGACAGCAATATTAGAAATACCTGACACAATTTTAACACACCCATGAGCAAATGCCTCAGTGAGCACCTCCAAGCATTCTCAAAACATGAGCACAAGAAAAAGGCTCCACTAAGAACTGGGAAGCCTTTGCAAATACAGGAAGGCGCAGGAAGTGCGGATGACAATTTTAAAGCTGAAAAGCACAATAACTGTAGTAAACTGGACAAAGAAGCTCAGCAGCAGAATAAAGAGGACAGAGGAGTTGGTGATCTTGCACCAAGAGTGACAGAATTCTCCAGTCTAAATAGCCCAGAGACTTGATTGAAACCCTGAACAGGCTGTCAGGGGCCTCTGCAACTATACAGAAGCATGGGTGTGGTGTCTTGGGAGCCTTGGAGGGAGGGAGACTCCCTGGCGTTTGGAGGGGGAGGGAGAGAAGAAAGGAGAGGGGAGGTAGGTCAGTGATAAAAATGGCCATCACAGCAAGCACATTTTTATGGGGCTACTGTGCCATTCCTTCTCTGGCTTTCTTTCTCCCTCTTTCCAAGGCGTCTGCCTTTCCTACCTCGCCACAGTGTGGAGTGTTTTCAGCTCTTATCAAAGGACAGTAGAAAGGTCTTCATAATTTTTCTCTCTCAGCAGTACTGATATTAATATCCACATTTCCTTAGCAGAACAGAATGTGTTTACCAAGTAAGAACTGGGTTGGGGCAGGATCAGAGGTGCCAGAGTCTCACCTGACATGTTGCCGTTCAATTGCCAGGAGCTGGGGAGCAGTGAGATGGTCGGTAGGACCCTCGTGTCGCCAGCTGTCTCCGGGAAGGATTTTGAGAGAGCTGAGGGCATGCTGCTTTTCGAACCCGGCCAGAGCAACACCGTGCTGGATGTCGTCCTCATGCCAGAGAGCGGATCCTCCAGTCCCTTTCCTAAGCGCTTTCAGGTTGTGCTTTTTGGCCCTCACGGTGGTGCCAGAATCCACGAAGTCTATGGGACCGCCAATGTCACTCTTGTCTCTGACGCAACCTCGCAGGCCCTGTGGGGGCTCGCGGATGAGCTGCAGCAGCCTCTGGACGAGGACATCCTCAGACGAGTGCTGCACAGCATCCATGTTGGAGTGGCCACCGAGAGCACAGAGGAGCAGCTCAGCGCTGTCATGCATCTGATGGAAAAGGTACAAGGTCCTCGCGCACATAAGCTCTCGGTCCTGCAAAATTAAACTTTCAAGCCAGAGCTCACACTCTGGTGTAAGGTAGGATGCTACAAAACGAAGATAAGGTTGTCTTTGAACGTGAACAGGGCACACTACACCCAGCACTACTTTTTCTGGGAGGTGGCTGATGCTTGGTTGATGCCCGAGTCTAAAACTTGGGGACTGGTGAGTAGTATAGGTCAGCAGGGTGGACACCCCGGTGTCTGAAAAGAGGCAGAAGATGCTAGAAGCTGCAGGGTTCTTGCTGATTGCCTGCAAACTGGCTGACGCTTACCATTGCCAGTTGATCCTGCTCCTTCAGTCCATGAAAAGGAGACTGGCAGAGGTCGTCATGTGTGTTGTCCTTTCCTTTCCAGTGCCACGGTCCAGGAGCAGTTCGCTTCTTTTCTTTGGTTCTCCTGCACACTGAAACTTTCACAGGCAGGATAAATTAAGGAATGGACAGGTGGCGTTAATGTGCCAAGAACATGTGTGGCAAGAACATTATTTTGGCATTACTGGTCATAATAAGAAACAATGGAAAAATCATGGCCCTTAAGAGGGCCTGGTTAAATAGATTCAGTGTATCCATAACATATAGTCACATACCACTTAATACCACGTATAATGGTGGTCCCATAAGATTATAGTGGAGCTGAAAAATTACCGTCACCTCGTGTTTTCACTATGCGATTCCTATGTGTAGATGTGTTTAGATACAGAAACACTCACCATCGTGTTGTGGTAACTGCAGCGGGCAGGACAGAGGCACGCTGTGCAGGCCGGGAGCCTGGGAACAACAGGGGAGGCTGTGGAGCCAGGGTGTGTAGAGGCCGCACGGGGGTGTGGAAGTGCCCTTGGGTTCACACCAAGAGGAGACTGCCTTGCGTTTCTCAGAATGTGTTCCCCTTACTAAGCGATGCGCGACCACTCGCCACTCCTCGTGGGCTCCATTTCTGCTCTCTGCCCTGATAGCTTATAAAATTTTCCCCATAGTTGATTCAGGTCATGTTTTTGTTTGTATGTGATTTTTGGTAACTGGGTATTCCTTTGTTGTTGTTTGTATATAGTATATATACAAACATATATTCCAGGGGCTGGTGGGATGGCTCAGTGGTCTAAAGCCCCTGCTTGGGAAAGCTTGAGCGGCTTCAGGGACCGTGGTTCGATCCCCGGCACCACATGCTGTGCCAGCCCTGCCCTTGGGGCAGGCTGAGCCGGCCATAAAATGAGTGAATAAACAAATAAAGGTTCTGAAACAAGAAAAAATAAATAAATAAATAAAATTTTAAAATATATATATATATATATTCCATGGTTTAGACTTTGCTATATAAGACTAATAGAATAAGTACAGAAAATGTAAGCACATACACAGAAAATGAAATTTAGCAATAAAAAATGCCAACTAAAGTTTGGATTTCAATAATTTTGAGCAAAAATATGCCACAATTACTTAGTTGGGTCATACAGCAAAAGTTATTGTTTACCTGTCTGAAATTCGCTGAGGTAGCTATACTTTATCTGCCACCTGCTCCCGTATATTACAGGGATTTCACATGCATGCTTTCCTCAACGTGAGAGGCGCGGTGATGGCAAGCCTCCTCGAGCCCACACTGCTCGTGACATTGTTGTCTGCCATCGCTGCTCCTTTCCAGTCACACACAAGGCCCTGTCTGTGCTGTTAGCAATGCTTGTCTGCTGGGGCAACCCAGCTCCTGTGCCCACAGAGAGTGCTCTGTATGCTGCCACTGCCAGAGGGACTTTCCCCAAACTGGGTAGAGTTCTGCTGCACAAGATACTATATTTTCAGTAGAACTACTTCATGTTTATCCCTCCCCCCTGCCCAGGTCCTAAGTTCTTTGAAAAAAGAATACTTTCTGTTCTTTTTATTAAGGTCTCAATAAATCTTAGCATTGCCACTAGAAGTAGGTACTAATTTATGTTGAAGTGATAAAAAAATATTGTAATAAAATCAACAGCTTTAAATAATTCCCTGTGGGGCTGAAGAGATAGCTCAGGGGCACAAGTGCCTGTCTGTCAAGTGCAAGGTCCTGAGTTCGATCCCTGGTTCTGAAAATAAATAAATCCCTGTAAATATTTTGTGGATGAAGTTGGCTGTGTCTTTAGGTAAATTTCTGAATGACACAATATCCCGTCCTCAGAGTTTTCCGGGTATGTCATCATAAATTTTTTTAAGCTGTCATTTGCCCCAGCATCATCAGGCTGTGAAAATTCTGGTGGGTTGGCTATTCCAGTTCTTGACTTCCCTGGCTCCCTGATGCTTGGTAGAGCTTGATTCATGAGGTCTCGGACTGGGCTCTGGGACACGAGAAGGAGCTGAAGGTGAAGCGCTTGGTGAAACTTGAGCAGCCATTCCCCACGGCCAGTGGTCTCCATTTCTGTTCTCTGCCCTGGTAGCTTATAAAAGTTTTTACCACAATTGATTCAGGTTTTCTCTTTGTTTATAACTGAATTTTGGTAATTGGCAGTGTTCCTTTGTTGTTATTTATATCAAGTGGCCTTTTAGAACCAAGTTATTTTTATCACACTTTTTTTGTTTTGTTTTTTTTTTTGCGGTACCAGGGATTGAACTCAGAACCCTGTGCTTGACAGGCAAGCACTATTCCACTGAGCTATCTCACTGGCCCTATCACCCTTTTTGATTTCATTTGTTTCATATCAGGATTATCTATGTATGGTATGCTTTATAATAAGACTAGCGGTGACTTGATTGCACCCGTATTTTACTGTCGGGGTTTGTATTTCATGCTTACGGTGATTTTGCAGGACTGGTCTGTGCTCAGAGTCAGCCTGTGCTGTGACTTTTGAGCCAGTAGGTGGGGACACTGGTCAATGCATGGGCATCAGGTGGGGTGCTGGGCCAGCCAGATCACCAGCTTGCACCCTGGGACAAGCTGTTCTCCTCCTGCCTTGCTGCCTTTTCTAGGGGGGGAAAAAATAGTAGGTCCTTTGTCCCAGGATTCCTACAAAGATTAGAGGAGTTAGTATGCAGTCCTGAGGAGTACAAAGTGTCTGTACTAATCAAGTTTTATAGAAATGCTGATGTTTTTGTGTATTTTAGTAATTATTTTTATATTTCCTTGAATACAAATGAAAGTTTGCATATCTTTAAAATTCTATTTATAGGGATAGCCAAATAGCTCATCAGATTAAAGCACCTGCAAGCAGGATTTGATCCCCGGGCCTGCTGTGCTGGCCCCACCCCAAGGGCACACGGAGACTACAATTGAGACTGGGCATGGTGGCGCACACCTATAATCCCAGCTCTTGGGAGGCTGTAAACAGGCAGATCACTGTGAGTCCTAGCTAGTAGTGAGACCCTGAACACCGTGTAGATCCTTCCCCTCCCACACCAAATCTATCTGCCTGTCTATCTCTCTGTCTGTCTGTCTATCTCTATCTATCTATCTATCTATCTATCTATCTATCTATATGTGTCTTATTTATTTGGTACAGGCCCTTGCTGCACAGCTCAGACTCATAGTGATCCTCCACTCTCAACCTCCTCAACACTGGGATTGCAGGTGTGGGCCACCATGCCTAGTTTCAGTGGCCAGCACAGTGCAGAGCCAGCGAGGCATGCAGTCTGGCAGATCAAACTCGGGTCCTTGCACTTGCCAGGCAGGCACTTAGACTGCCAAACTGTCTCCCTGGCCCCTAAACTTCTTGAATCATAACTTTTAATTCTTAGAATTCTGCTCATGCTGCTGTGCTGGCTTCTGGCATTTTATTTTCAGAAATACCTGAGTACCTTATTTTACCTGACTAGTATTTTTATTAATTAATTAATTAATTAATTAATTTGTATATTTGTGGAACCAAGGATTAAATTCAGTACCTTGCAGTTGCCAGGCAAACACTTGTGCCCCTGAGCCATCTTCTTGGCCCCTCTGACTAGTATTTTAATTTAAAAAATAATTAGTTCTATTAGCTTATTTAAATTCTTTTACATTTATTTATCCATAGAAATTATATTTATTTCATTTCTTTCTTCTCACTGAAAACTGTCTGCAGGCTCTTTGATTTGGACTAGATGGGTGAAGTACTGTCTTTTACCAAAAACCTAAAATTACCTGGGTTTTATTTGTTTGGTTGTTTCAGTGTTTTGGTTTTTTTTTTTTTTTCTTGTGGGGCCAGAGTTTGAACTCATGACCTTGCACTTACCAGGCGGGCATGTGTGCCATAGAGCTACCTCCCTGGCCCCTATTTTTTTTCGGTGTAACATGGTTTGTGGTTGTTTGGAAATCGTCTGAGAATTATCTGTACTATCCTATATTGCCTCTGATGTCAAGATTTTACATAGGAAGTCTAGCTCTCTCTGACTATATTTTCCTAAGAATAAAGACCTCCTTTTATAGCAAAAAAAAGTGAGATGTAAAATTGAATTTTTATTTTTCTGTTAGTAATTTTTTCCTGTCTGATTTCTAGTATGATTTTTAAACTAGATTTAAACATTTTAAAAATCACCTTGATATATCTGATGTCTCTTTTCCTGATTCTCTCTGATATAAAGCAGCTTGCAATGTTAGCCATATTTCTTCCATGTATTAAGGAGCTGGGTGATTTTTCTTTTCTCCTACCTGCTCTTTATATCTTTATATCTCAGGGCTTTGCTCCGAGACTTACCTGTTTGTCTATTACACTGCCTCTGGGTTCCAGAAGATTTTCTTATTTTCTGTATGTCATACTTAATTTGTTTATCTCAGTGTCGAATAGACTGGTTTCAGCCTTTATTTGTAGTCGTTGCATTGTTAACTTTTATCGTCTGTTTTATCCTACTTCTCTATACCTTTTCCTCCTTTCTTCCTCCTTTCCTTTGAGGTGACCGTTCTTTTTTTTTTTTTTTTTTGTCTTTTTGAGACAGGGTCTCACTATGCAGTTCAGGCTGGCCTTGAGCTCACTTTTGTAGCCCAGGCTAGTCTCGAACTCACGCTGATCCTCCTGCCTCAGCCTCCCGAGTGCTGGGATTACAGGTGTGCACCACCACGCCCAGCTGAGGTGACCATTCTTATAGGTACACGTCTTGAGTCCTGCTATCAGCTTGGAGCAGTACTTGATTTACAGAGTTCTAAGAAACATGGGACACACGAAATAGTTTTCTTGTGGAACTCATCTAGTAGGACAAACAGACAAGTCGTTTCAGCATTAGACGTTTATTAGTGAAGCTACATGCGAGCTATAAGGAGAGGTCATATTTGTTAGACGTGAAGCAAATGATAGGAACCCTAGAAAGTGCAACGACTTCAGAGTTTGAAGAGCGACAGGACTTACTAGGCCTTCTGGGCTGCAGTGGGTGGCAAGGCCTCAGCTCACTCCCAGCCCAAGCCTTGACACCAGAGACGTGGCCCCGCTTTCTGCCAACACTGTGAAGGTGGTTTTACTTTCTTCCTATTCTCATTTCTCTTCTTTTCTTTCTTTTTTTAATGTACTTAGTACAAGGTCTATAGGGTCTCACTACACAGATCGGACTTGTACTGACCCTCCTGTTTTCAGCCTCCCGAGCACTGGGATTACAGGTGTATGGCATCACACTCAGCCTGCCCTGGGGGCAGGGCTGGAATGAGATGTGGTGCCAGAGATTGAACCCCAAACCCTGGTCCCTTTGCTTTGCCTAAGCAGGTGCTTTAGTTCACTGAGCTATCTGGCTGGCCCCTCTCCTTGTTTCTTGAACAACAAATAACCTAGCTCCTTAAAGCAGGAAGTCCAGACTGACTGAAAAAGGCCAGTGTGTGAAAGGTATTGAGCACTCTTAGCTGAAAAGATTTCTTGCTTCAGTACTTCTTGAAAATTTAGTGATACGTGAAAACATCTGTCCATTGAAAAGCAGCAATTAAGAATAATCTCTCTTTCATTATGTACAAACATTCTTGAGGTTCTTTGTCTGTTGGGCAAAAGAACATCATAGGTTTGTCTTTATTTTGTTATTTTTTTATGCATTTAGGACAGGGCCTACAGGGTCTCACTATGTAGATTGGACTCGTAGTGATTCTCCTGTGTTCAGGCTCCCAAGTGCTGGGATTACAACTGTGTGCCACCATGCCCGGGTCTCAGTCTCCATCTTAGCCCACCCCCAAGATTAGGGCCCACATGGCATGCTGGGAATCAAACCTCAGCTGCTGCACTCTGCCTCAGTAGGTGCTTTAGTCCACTGAGCTATCTGGCCGGCCCTATTTTGTGACTAATAATAACTTAATAAAGAGTACATAGAATATGCTCACTGCATGTAATGTATGAAGCTTAGTTTCTCATTCATATTTCCATACTTGACTTTTTTCCAGATAACTGTGGAAGGAAGAAATCAAGGTTTTAGTATTGAAAGCCGAACTCTTCTTTATGAGATTCTCTGTGCTCTTGTTAACCCGAAGCGGAAGGACACCAGAGGGTTCAGCCACTTTATTGGCGTGACTGAGAATTTTGCCTTTTCTCTGCTGACTGATGTCCCCTGTGGCACTGCTGCTGAAAAGTAAGTGGCTTCTACCGCCAGAGCACCAGAGGGGAGAGGCAGCCACACGCTGGAAGCAAGCGCAGCCCCTAGGCCAGGAAGAGGGGACTCACCCTACCAAGAAGTGGTCTTCTCTTTCTAAAAATCTTAGAGTCCTAAAGTCATGTTGGCCACTCTAACGTTGTAGAGATAATCTTAAGGCACCGACACCAGAACATCACAACATAACGTAATGGGTAGGGGATGGATTCTGAGTGGCAGAGAAGGAAGCTGCCCCTGCCCATAGGAGAACTTCCCTGCCATTACTATGCTTCTCCTGAGGGTGCTGGGTGTTGAGTCCCTGCGGAGACAGCACTTAGAATGGGGGTGACCCTCAGACTCGGCAGGATTTCCATGCACAATGGTTTATGGGTGATTGTCATTAGGGGCATTGGAACCTGGCAGTACAAAGCTAAAAATGTTTTATTTCTATTTCAGAACATAGAAATCATTTGTAAGAAAAAAACATGGTTCAAAATTGAAATTCCTCTTGATTTTTGCAAAGTAAACATATACTACACAAAATCAGAGGCTGTTATGTAACTTATTAAATGGGACACATTTGGTTAGAATGCTTTTAAACAACTTTGTAAATTTTATTATTCTGAATTTTGTCAATTTATTAAGCCACATTCAAACTTGAAGGAGGGCCAGCCTGATGGCTCGGCGGACTAAAGTTCCTTAGGCTTAGGCAGAGCACAGCGGCTGGGGTTCAATCACCAGCATGCTATGCTGGCCCTGCCCGAGGAGTGCGCTGAGACAGTGATTGAGATTGGGTGTGGTGGTACCTGCCTGTAATCCCAGCACTTGGGAGCACACTGAAGATAGGAGAATCACTATGTAGATCTATGTAGTAGAGACCCTGTACACCCTGATCTAAATATGGGGGTGGGGCTTAAGGAAACTTTGAAGAATATGTTTTAAAACTTTTATGATAATTTAAGTTGTCTCCCTATTTGCAGGGCTGTTTGTGAACTTTTGACAGGGTTACTAAAAGTTGTTTGGAAACATAAAACTGCCAATATTAGTCCTGAAGTTACAGGACACATGTAGTTAGAAGAGAGACTCTGTCTACCTGTAAGAGAAAGCAAGAGACAGAGTAATACCAACAATGGCATTAGGTACGCTGTACCTTTGCTAGAGTCCTGACTCTGTTTATTTGAACAATATGATTAGATTGCTACAATATTGCAATTATAATGGTTAGCCATAAAAGAAATGAAAGCAGGCTGGATCCGAAGCCTCTGGGTTGGTGGGGCCGTTGTCACCAGAGAGCAGGCTCTCCCTGTAATACGACTTAATCGAGATGAGTGGATGCGAGTGAGAGTGCAGCCCGTGTTAGTGACACCTCGCTTGTCTGTTCCAGAAGCAAAACCAGCCTTGACAGCTGCCCGTACTTGTCAATACTGGCTGTGCACTGGGGCGCCCGGCAGATCAGCGGGCACAAGTTTGAAGGAAGAGAAGGCGATTACATTCAGATTCCCGAAAGGTTTTGGGAAGCCCCAGACACAGAGGCAGAGCCTGCAGGAACTGCCTGCAAATTAGTCCAGTTTACAGAGTACAGCAGCCAGCAGTGGTTTGTAACCGGAAGCAGCCTTCCCGCCCTGAAAAGTAAGGTAAGCTGTTGCTGAAAGGGTTACAGAGCTGGCATCATTTTTTTTTTTTAGCCGATCCACTCAGCATGCATCCATTTGATCAAACTCTTGGCAAGTGCTGCACATCTTCATGCATCACTTGAAAACGTCTTATTTGGAAATGTTTTTCATATTTTATTAAGTAAAATATGTGTGCGTAGGTATATAGGAGAAAAAAGAAAAAAATGTAGCTTTTTCTAATAGACCCTATAATATACCTCACTCTTGACGACATCAGTAAACTTTGTCAACTGAAGACTGTTTACTACGAAAAGTAATAAGAATGTATGGAGGGAAATATGTGAAGGACCTTGGAAAACATGTAGAAGTGGCTCCAAAATATAAAAACCCTGAGGAAGGAATCTTAAAGTGCCACAAGCGTGCGTAGAATGTGCAGAGGGGCTGACCAGATAGCTCAGCAGATTAAACCGCATGCATAGGCAGGCTCAGCGGCTGGGGCTCTGTCCACCACCCTACAGGCCCCGCCCCCCAGAGCGTGCTGAGATAGCGAGACTGGGCGTGGTGGCCTGCACCTGTGATCCCAGTGCTTAGGAGGCTGAACGCAGGAGAATCACTGCGAGTCCGGTCTACATAGTGAGACTCTCTAGAACCTGATACATTTCTTTTTTAAAAAAGAAACTAGTCAGGTGACAGTGCGTTCATAACAGAGCTAGCTGTTGATACCGAAGGACCTGAGTGGCTCATTAGTAGGAAAGTGAAGCTCAGTCCAGAGCAGGAGGCTGAGCCGTGGTGCTGGGTGGAAACTGGCGTCACATTCTTGCTCCGTTTGGCACCACAGGTGCTGTCGTTGAGTGTGAAGGACCAGAGTGCCCGAGTCCTGGCTAACAACAACGAAGTTCTCTACAGGATTTATGCCGCCGAGCCCAGAATTGTTCCGCAGACGTCCCTCTGCCTCCTTTGGAATCAGGCCACCGAAAGGTAGGTTTTAGAAACTTCTTGACTTTAAATTCCAGTCCTCCTGCTTCCATTTCCTCGCTGTACTCCACAGCAGTGGTGGCTTCTGGTGGGACTGCAGGCTGGAGAAGGTCCCTGCAGTAAATCGGGTCGAGCTGCACTGTGAGTGCGCCCGCCCGCCTTGTGCCCAGGGTGTGTGCAGCCACGCGGCCTGCATCTGTGTGCAGTGCGGGGCTCGCTTCCGTGCATCTCTTCTGCTTGAAGCATGAGGCCTGCTGAATCTGGATCACCTTTCTAAAATTCTTGCAGACTTGCTGGGCAGGAAAGGAGCTTCCTTCCCTCTAGGCTGGTGACTTGGGGACTGATGCTCAATGTCAGAGGGGTCAGCAGGATTGGGAAGGCCAATCCCCAAAAGGCTGGCAGTGCACTTGGGCCGGAAGCCGACTGTGGGAACAGTAAGAAGAGACCAGCTCTTTCTTTGAGTCTCGTTGGCCTCAGAGCTCCTTCCTGAGCAGCTGCCGTCACTCATCCAGAAGGACGAAAGTCTATACCCAGAATGAGGTTCAGTTCTTCCTGAGTTTGACCACACAAATTAAGCTTCCATGCAGCTTGAAAGCTTACAGGGCACTCAGCTATCTTTTCACACCTCGAGATTGTGCTTAATCTTTCCGTGTCAGAGGATACTTGGACTTGAACTGCGTATGATGCTCAACCCCGATTTCCTAGCATTGGGTGTTGTAGAAGTGAACAGTGGAAACCATACTCAAACTTTGCCTTTGGCCTTTCACTGTATCAAGAACACAAAGTGGTGCTTTCATGATGTGGAGTAGCCACACAGCCACAGCTGTCAGGGGCCACGCTGACACAGCGTAAAGGGCTGAGGCTGCCGCTTGCGCGGTGGCTGACAGGGATGCACTTGGTGCATTCGTGGCTGGCAGCGTCTCCCAGGTGCAGCAGCTTATCAGGGCGCAGCCCCAGTGTGAGTCTCAAGTGTTCTGTGATCTTCTGCATATGACCAGCAAGGAGTGCTTCCAGCTGGAACCCGCAGTTTGGGTTAGGAGGCTCTGAGCCCTGACAACGGTACAGTCATGGCCAGAGATGCAGTGGGTGGAGAAGGCCCCACAGTCATCCCTGGGAAGGGCAGGAAGAACCGACTTGACGGAAGGAGGCCTGGAGTGCTTGGCAGGCACGTTGGTACGTGGCTCCGAAGTACACAAAAGGTGAGGGTGAAATCTTGGAGAAGCTCACAGGCAGTTCCATAATTCAGAGTGGAAGGTTTCTGGTAAATGAAGGGAGGATGAGCATTACCCTCCCCGTGGCTAAGCTGTCCTCTGGAGACTCCTGAGCGAGGGCAGCAGGTGTGTTTCAGGTTAGGCAGGGGCTGCTGCTGCTCCCCCGATGAGAGGACCAGCTTTGTGCACACAGGGACTGCTGGGGTAGGGGTGGCCAGCAGTGGCCTTGTACTTTGTGGTGCCTTGAGATACCTCCTGACTCTCATCCTGGGCCAGATGTTCTCTGCGGTGTTCACAGAAATGTAGTCCGCCTAGGTCTTCAGTGAGGAACACACATGCTCAGTAAGCGTCCTGTGAACAGCAACTCAGCGTCTGGTGTGTTGATGGAATGGGAGTGGTGACTGCTGTGTTTCACCCTAGCTGGTGGTCTGACAGCCCGCTGTGCAGGGTGGTGAGGGACACCGCGGACCACGTGGACTGTGCCTGCTCCCACATGTCTGTGTATGCCGTCTACGCACAGATGCACGACTTGTCTGCATACAATGAAGCCTTCTTCTCTTCTGGATTTATATGTATCTCAGGTCAGTTAACTGTTAAATTTTGAGGAAATGAAAATCTTATTTCCCACACAGCTTTTATAAATGTAAGATGCAGACATCCTGTAATTAATCATGCTCCCATGGTCTTATCAAACCATACAGCAGGTATTTATGGAGGGCCAACTCTTGCCTGGGGGTACAGAGAAGCATGAGACATAGTGCCAGCTCGGAAGGAGTGTGCAGTGTGTTGTGGGATAGAAATTAGATCATAAAAGTGCAGTAGAGCTTATGTTTATGAGGGAGAGGTCTATAAGCGAGAATGTAAGGATTGAGATAATACATGCAAAGAATTTTATATTTGCCTCTCAAAAATACAGTTTAGGACCTCTGAGTAAAACATTATTTTAAAGAATAGTTCATCTTAGTTCTACATTTAGTCTCATTTCTGGCAATCGTAGAAACTAGACTTGTAGTAATGTTTGTCAAGCTGTTTATTCACCTACCACCACTAAACTATAAAATTATTCCATTTTTACTATATTAATTATATAATTGTAAGTCTAAGAGCTCCTTGTATTTCTATCCCTCATCTATCTACCACCCAATCTGAGCCCTCATTGTCTTATAATCCTCAACTACTTATATGAATACTTTGCTTATTATGTTGTGAGCCGGTTAAAAAGTAATAGAGTAATGAACCCTGGAGCGGCACTGGAGGAGTTCAAATCCTGGTCCTGCCATTGGCTAGTTGTAGAACCTGCAGCAAATTGCTCACTTCACACACCTTCCGGGCCACACCCACAGTGGCCACCTTTTTCTACCAGGCTTCACCTCCCAGCATCACACCCAGATGGAAGCCCAGCAGTGGGCTAATGTGCTGTGATACATCCACGGTTCAGGGTCATATGTCCACGAGCCAAGGTCACACACCCATGGTGCAGGGTCACACACCAGTGATCCAATGACCTCCTAAAAGTCCCACAGGTTTTATATATATATATATATATATATATATATATATATATATATATATGAAGATGACTGATATATTAACTCAGATATTTCTAATAATCTGATTCAGTAATGCTTTGCATAAATATGTTTATCACTGAGTGCTTGTCTTTTTTATTTGGTATGTAAATAACCACTCTCTTAGTTTTTATATATCAGGAGAATTTTTTTCTGGCGATATAATTAATCACTAGTTTTTGACCCTTCCAGATACAATGTAATCTTACATGGTTTTAAAATTTATTTAATATATCTTAATTCTAAAACTGACAGATTTAATGGCAAATGTTAGTGATTTCTTATTCTTAATGCTATCCTTTATTTTGTATTTATTTATTTTTTTATATTATGGCTGGCTCAGCCTGCCCGGGTGGTGGAGCTGGCACAGTGCGTGGTGCCGGGGGATTGAACCATGGTCCCTGCAGTTGCCTAAGTTTGCCTAAGCAGGTGCTTTAGACCACTGAGCCATCTTGCTGGTCCCTTAATGCTATCTTTTATAAAGGATGATGTTTCTTTTCTGTTTGCTTGTTTTTGTTTTTGGTGGCACCTGGGTTCAAACTCACGACCTCGCACTTACTAGGCAGGCACTCACACCACAGAGCTATCTCCCTGGTCCCAAGGATCACATTCCTTAATAGATATTTCTTGGTAGTACATACAGCTCCAAAAATGGAGACATCTTACTTTATTTTAGCTAATGAATTAAAGAGCAAATAATTTTCATAGATTAATCAAATAAAATTGGAAGTTGCCATGAAACAAAATCCAAAGTTATAATAATGAAATGGAAGTTTACATGTCATTTTATGTGCTCCCATGGACATAAGTTCAGGTGCCACTATGACTCACAAAAATTCCTTGCTCATTCCAAATATTGAACACAAAAGTAAAAATTTCTTTCTCTTTCTTTCTCTCCCTTTCTCTCTCCCCCTTGCCCTGTTCCTTTGGCCCCTCCCGACTTCTCCTTTTACTTGTGGTAGCAGGGTTTGAATGCCGGCCTCCACATGGGGCTATATTCCCAGCCACTTTTATTTTTCCTTTAAGACAGAATCACGCTAAGTCACCACTGTGTCCAGGCTGGTCTTGAACTTGTAGTCTTCCTACCTCAGCCTCCCAGAGTGCTGAGAGTACAGCAAGGTGCCACCATGCCTGCTGGGCAAGTGTCTTAACTGCTACACTTGTTAAGTCACCCTTGATGAAATAGCTCTAGTAAGAAACTTGGGAGTAAGACAGTGGAGGAAAAAAAAAATTAAAAAGTGCTGGGGTCTAATTCAATGTGATGGCTCTGGATTCAATCCCTAGTACTGCAGTAAAATAAAATATAAAACAAAATTTTGAAATCTAAATGGAAAACGTTTTTCAGACATAGTGATAAGCTATGCAGTGGTAAGCTATGTAGTGGTAAGACGTCACTGCATAGCATGCCAAGATGCTAACAAGCATGTCTTTCCTGCAGCTTGCTCTAGAAGGGGCATGCTAGCTTTGCCCATGGATTTGAGAACCAGCCCCTGCACATCGGGTCTGCGTTTGCTACCTTTGATTTGGAATTGATTTCTCTAATTTAAAATTACTGTTGTGTTTGCTCTCTGTCCGTAAGGCATTGCCATGAAATTTCGTGTTCTGCAGGTCAGGCCTACAGCTTTGTCTTTGAGCTTCAGCTGAGCTTTAGGAGATGAATGTGTCCCTCTGCAGGGCCACAGGAACCTGGGTAGAGAATTTTTGTGTCTTAGGGACACATTCTATACTTCAGGTCAGGCCTTGCCGAATGTCCCTTGGAATCCGATAGCAGTGAGTTAGGGCTGCTGAGTCAGAGCAGCTCACAGACCTGAGTCAGATCTTCTTTGTTCCCATCCAAGTGGATTATGGTGTACCGGTACCAGTTGTTATTTGCAGGTCTGGGCACTTAACGAGAGCAGAACAACTCTAGCAATCAAAGTGTGTGAACCTGCACAGAGCCCAGAAAGCTTAGAAGGCTGAACATAGATGTGTGTGAGGCTTGACCAGCTCATCAAACCCCTGAAAGGTCCCTGGGAGAGGGGAGAAAGACAAGAGTCCAGCAGTGCTGTGTGTGTCCAGGAGTTCAGGAGTGTGGAATGCACCACCGAGATGACTTGAGACAGGTACAACTGCACCACCTTCAGGTGACAGTGCCACAGTCGTGTCATATGGTGACAGAAGCTCACACGGCTGAGGGACACCGCACTGTCCCTATGAAATGTCCCCAGAGCCTCCCCTGGTGCTGGGTACTGTTCTGCCAGTGACAGGTTTTGGGTTGGATTTGTCCTCATGTTTGCTCCTGACACAAATGTTCTCATCCTGCAGTCTCCAAAAGAACCCGTACCATCCCTGTTGCATTTCTGCTTAGCGTCATAGATGAGCTAGGTATTTGATGGACACACCTGACGGTGGGTCTCCCCAGTTTACAGTGGCTAACATCTCAACTGTTTATGTTTTTGGTTTTCTTAAGGTAGAGAAATATCATTAACACATTAATCAGACTAGAGGTTTCCCTTTTAATGTGGCTAATAGTTTTATTTACTTTTTATTAGTTACTGACACAGTGCCAGCTTTAGAATAACTGATTGTTTACGAAGTGCGAGAAAATTACAGGTTAAATAAATTAGCACAATTGGAAGTCCTTTGAAGCCTGATCATTCCTTATCAAAATGTGAGACTATTTAAGTTGTGCTTTTTATGTTCTATAAGCTGAGAGTTTCACAGTTTCTCCAGAAGAAAGTAATATTGCCAAGTGCCTGTACTTACTTCCAAATTACTTTTTAAAATAAGAGATAATTTCCAGAGTCTTCTGTGAAATACCGAGTGCATATTGTGTGCAGTCATTATCATGAGGTCGCTGTGCCGATTGCTAGGGTATCATAACAGCTTCAGTTGAGCTCTCAGATGAAGTGTTAAGCCCACAAAGGATGTAAGAAACTGGCTCAGAGCAGTTCCAGGGTTTGGCTGTGGGCGCGTAGAAATCAGTCTGGCACTGACGCCAGTGGACATCCACTGCCGGCTTTCTCTAGCTGGCTGTATGCTGTAGGGTGAACCTAGACAGCAGTCAGAGAAGACAACTGACGGACAGCATGCATAGGCGTTGTGCCCACATTGATCTGTTCTGTCGCTCACTGGTGTCCTGACGCCTCTCACTTCTCTGTTGTGCTTTCCCAAAGACAGCGTCCCCACCTTGCCCATGCACCATCTGGAGCCAGCCCTGATGCCCACAGCAGTCACTGTGTTGCTATGTGCCCCAAGGAAGCTCTCTTTGGCCCTACTTACGAGCCATGTGACCTTCCCCGAAAGCACACAGGATCTTTCCTCCCACATCTCTCACCAGAATGGCATCCTATGGCCTGGCCTCTTTCTAGAAAAAGCACAGAAAGAATTGTAGAGACACGAGCACGGGGAGAGGGCAGGGTGCCTCCCAGTTCATCATTTCCCTGACAGGTGCTTATCTGTGAAAGGAATAGATCACAGGATGTGCGGTGTTGCTCAGTACTGTCGGCTATGTGCCAGATTCATACTTTGACTTCGTGAATCATATCATCATAGTCATTTGTGACTGGAAGTTTTCAGAAATGTAGCCTTTCTCTTATCATAGTTTAACACAGCACTCTCCAGTAGAACGCTCTGTGATGAGAGAAAGGTTTTGTTCTGGGAGTCACCAGTGGTGCATCGATCATGACCCCTTGAAATATGGCTGACCCAACCTGGAAACAGAAATTTTAATTCCAGTTTATTTTAATTCAAGGTCATTTGAATTTCGCTGTGTGTGACAAGTGTCTGGCCTGTTAAGCGGCACAAGTTTAGCATGCTGATAATCTGGAGGCTGTCTTCCGGGCAACCCCATCCCTTGGGAATATCACACACACACACACACACACACACACACACACACAGGCACACAGTGTACAGACTCGGCACCCCAAGTACTTCGTTCTCACCTTCCCTACTAGAAATCCTTTCAGAGTCAACTCTTTCCTTGTCTTGCCTTTAGCTGATTGGTAGCAGTGGGTAGCAGTGTAGCACCAAGGGCCAAACTGAGGAAGCAGGGTCTCCATTGAGAGCAACAAGCAGAAGCCAGTGTTCAGTGGGAAACAGAAAAACATGGCTTCAAAATCTGTCGATGTATACAAGCATGAGGATTGGGTCTCGCCTGGGTCTCTCATCCCAGGGAACCTGGAGTGTCTGCGTGCATCCGAGCATAACCGGCTGTAGGCAGAGACTGCCAAGGAGGGGCAGCTCTAGGCGGGCGCCCCAGTGTGTGTGAGCTCGTGCCGCTGCCCTAGCACTGCGCGGCCAGCTGTGGACAGCGCGTCACTCCAGATTTCTTGGCCACGGTTCTGAGAGCCTGACTCATGTGCAGCCGCACCTCCCAGGGAGAGTTTTGCCTACTCTATTAAAATACAAGCAGGTAGCGCAAGTCCTGTGCCACAGGGAGTTCAGGAGGCGCATCTGCTTGCATGCGAGGCCCAAGACCCTGCGCGGGGGTCCTGCCAACACCTTGGCTCTCTCCGCTGTAGACTCGGTCTCATTCCAGTTTCAGAAAAGAGAAAGTGAGCAGCCAAAATGCTGCATTAGCACACTGTCTCTTGCTTGTCTCAGGAGATGATGGCAAATCTTTTAGAGCTCTCAGTGAAAACACGGCCTGCTGCGGTCTATGTGCCATAGGTTGGCCACCGGTGGCCCAGGGCATCAGTTAAACAAGGCGATGCTCGCAGGTTGCATACGAGTTCTTGCAGTGCCTCAGTCATTCTTAGACAGCATAACCCCGCTGAGGACCAGGGCAGCAAAACGTTTCCCATATACAGCATACTTAAATTTAAAAGGTAGGAAATATTCTCATGATATGTGTATGTTCTGTCTTTAAAATCTAGCATTAAAAGAAATGTGTGAGACTTAGAAGACACAATGGGCAGGTTGGTGCTGAGAGTCTAACTATCCCGTGCAGTGGTGTGGATAGCTCAAATCAAGTAGACTCAGAGACAACCGGCATGCCTTTCCTCCTCCTCTTGGAAGTGTACATCTTTTGGTTTCTTTGCAGTTCTGGTATCAAACCCAGGGCATTCACACTCAGCCACCGCGTTCCTAACACATTTCCACTTTCTTGTCTCCGACGCAGTCCCTCCATATGCTGACTTCTCGTCACCTCCTGTGTCCACAGGGCTCGGCCTGGCCATCCTGTCGCACACCTTCTGCACCAGGTGCTCCATGTTTGCAGCGAAGCTCCTGACCCACATGCTGACGGCCAGCCTGGGGGCCCAGGTAGGAGAGCCCTGAGTTCTGCTCCTTTGGCACTGCTGCTCCTGTTGTCCCTCCTCCGGCCCCTGAGCCACATGCCTGTCTCAGGCGACCTTTGCTTAGTTGGGATAAGCTTATTGCGTTTTCTGAAGAGCCAAGCAAGGAGGGTGGGATGTGAGAATGAGGATATCAGGTCTCCACTCTGTATGTTGTAACCTCTTTCAGATGTGAGAAAATGGCTTCATGTCACGAAGCATCTGACTCTTAATTAATACCTGCTAAGCATTTTACTCGTATGTGTCTTGATACATGTTGTTTAATCCGTTTTAGTAAATATGCTAAGCAATACATTATTCTTCATATAGAGAGCACCCAGATGCCCTCTGTATACATGTCAGGGGGATAGCTCATCAGTGTATCGTGTGCTTAGCCTGTGTAAGGGTCTGAGCTCAATCCCCAGTACTGAGAAAATGAAAAAAAGGCCAGGTGCGGTGGTGCACGCCTGTAGTAACAGGTACTCAGGAGGCCGAGGCAAGAGGACTGCAGTAAGTTCAAGACCAGCCTGAACTACATAATGGCAGCCTGTCTCAAAAAAGGAAAAAATAAAAGATACATACATTGAAACATCTGGATAATATGTATTGCTTCATGTGATTGCATATAGGATACATTGCAAGAACATTCTCTTTTGAAAAAAATGTTCGATTTTCCATCCTAGAAGACATAGTGTGAAAAGCCAACCTGAAATTACGTACTGGCATGCAGTTTAAAGCCCAGTGGTAACAAGGAGGCGGATCTAAGGATGAAGCCTTTCCTACCGCGTGATGCCAACGGGCTGCAGGAGTAGGTGCACAGAGGGTTGATGGTAGCTGGGACTGTTTCTGGAAGACCCAAGGGATACATGAGGCCTTTGTCATCTGCCATCAGGAGGCCTCCTCAGAGGGGATGCATTTGAGTTGCTACCCAGATGAGTGAGTGTTTGTACAGTTTTGATGAGGACAAAAAAGAATGCAGACATTGTAGAGGCAGAACGATGAAAGCGTAGTCACTTCTGCCAGGCTGGGATTACAGATGCATGCGGAAGACACAAGTCACCTTCGTTGGGGGGTGGCTCGTGGATAGCACCGCCCTCCTTTGGGCCTGGCTACCGGCAGGCACCCCATTTCTTTGTGCATCGTGCTGCATACTCAGGGATTGTGTGCCATTTCTTGAAGCACTAATGTGTATTTTATTGAACTCACAAGAGTATTTTTAAAACATGATATTAGTAAAGGAGCTGAAACACAAAATGGAAAATTATCTGGGACATTGTCCATCTATGTCCTTTTCTTTGTCCCGGGAGTGAAAATGACCCGCGCACCTTACGACTTCCTGTTGTGCAGAACAGTCAAGTGCCGGCCTACAGGGGGCAGGGCCAGGTGGTTCTGACCAGCTGTGACCTGCAGGAGGTCGAGGCTTTGACTGTGACAAGGCGGTTTCTATTTCCTCAGTGTCCTGCCTGGGCTGGCTGTCGGTCTCGCCTTCCCTGGTTGGGTGTGAGATCTTGGCCTTCTGTAACGAGAGCTGCCTTGGCTGTGTGGACCCCGCCCCCCATGCTGGCGAGTTTGTGGCAGCAGGGTTTGCTCCAGACTTAATGATAGCCCAGAGAATTGTAGACAGCTCTTCAGCATCCTGGCCGACAAATCCCCTCGTGTCTGAGGATGGGAGGGAAAGAGCCCAAAGGCGTATTTCAGGGCCTTGCTTTTCTGAATCACATTATACTTAAAACTGACATTGGAGAAAATGATTAGTTAAATGTGTGCTTTTAGAATAGATGGAGCAGGGCAGCTTGAAAGATACTATGTTATACTGAACGTGAAATAAGTTAGCAAAGAAAGGCCCAGACTCTGGAAACTAAGAGATGAACAGATTGCCTGAGCACGGACCCCTCGCCCTCCTAAGGGTAGAAGCCATGTTTCTAGCTCCAGTTACAGCTCCTTACAGTGGGAGTTCCTACCGTTCTGGCCATGGGTCCTTAGCTAGGGACATCCATCAGGGACACAATGCCATCCTTAGGGTCATCTCTAGCTGATATGTGAAGCTTGCCACTACTTTTCTACTCTAGAAATATGTGAAATAGTATACCCGTAGCGAAATGTATACAATTTATTGTATTTATATCCATAGCTAGAGCAAGGTATACAAAAATCTCAGAACTTATTCTTGCATTACAAGTCAGGGGCATGGAGGAAAGGGGAGAAAGGAGGTGGCAGAAGGAATGAAGATAGGTTATGTGCATGTCCTAACTTCACGTGGGGCGCATTAACATTCTGGGCTACAGACTCATCCTATTAAAAAAAAAGTCTATAACAGGGCCAGCCAAATGGCTCAGTGGATTAAAGTGCCTGCAAGCAGGTGCAGGAGCAGGGATTCGATCCCTGGTCCTGCGGTGCTGGCCCTGCCCCTGGGGCATGTAAAGACAGCAGTTGAGACTGGGCATGGTGGTGTGTGCCTGTAATCCCAACTCTTGAGAGGTTGTAAATAGGCGGGTCACTGTGAGTCCCATCTAGTAGTGAGACCCTAAACACCCTGAACACCCTGTAGACCCTTCCAAATGGGGGACAAAAAAAGGAAGAAAAAAAAGTCTACATGTTTTATAGTCTAGAATCTATCTTCTAGCACCTTTGAGTCACACTGACTAGAACACCAGCAGGTGGCAGTAGAAGATTTTTGCAAAATTGAGGCCTGGCCCTGGTCTGGTGGAGTTTAGTGAAAACAAACCAAAAACAATACTGTACTTTCCTAGGACTTCTTTAAGCTAGAAAGTGTTTGTCAACAGCACATCAGATACACATTTGTGACTTCCTACCCTTGTTATTTTATGTCCTTTATAAAAGGAAAGTCACGCCATAACTGGCCTTAGACACTTCTTGCTACCACTTACCATCTATAGTTAACTTCATTATTTATTCTGCAATAAGCTTTAAGAATTATGTTGCTGATAAAGAAAAATGTGTTTATGGGAACATCACGGTTAGGGCTTTTGAGATAAGGTCAGTATTTTCAGTAGTTTATCCGAAAGAATGCATTTTTTCTTCAATGCCAAGTTATGCTTTTCTTATTTACTTGAAAGAAAGTGATTAAAGGGCTAGAAATGGTGGAGCCATTTACTTCAAGGATAATGTGGGAAAGCAGAAAACAGACTTCATTGGCATTGGGCAGTATTTCTGGGGAGAAAAAATCTAATTCTGTCTTTGGGACTTGTATCTCCAAATCATGTTGCCAAACCACATGGTCACTGATAAGGCTTGTAAACAGCTCGGACAAAGAACAAGTTTGCAGTTTGGGTCTCTCAGCTCAAGGGTTCTGTCAGGAAAAGCATTTTTCCAAGTCTAAAAAAAGAACAGAAGTTTCCTCACAGAAAACATGATGATAAGATAGAGCTCTATTTACTCTGATCAGGAATACTTAACAAGATGGGAAATATTTGTTTTTTGGTTTTTTTGGTCTGTCAGACTTAAACAAATTTTCTGAAACTGAGTGACAGGCTTGCCTAGGAAAATGCTGACACTGTAGGACAGGTGTGAAGACACGCGCCTGCCAGCCTGGAGGCTGTCTGAACTCCAGTGTCAAGGTGAACAGTTGAGAACTTGGAATTCTAGCGTTTAAGTTTTGTCAGCCACTGGTTGTCAGGAGTTTCAGTAATAACCCTCCCTCAAGAAGGGAAGAGAGAATTGCTTGAAGGTTTGGAGGATCCTCTCTGGAGTTGCAGAGCTTAGACCACCAGTACCTTTTTCTCCCTCAGTAATATCTTCTGACTAGCTTCTCAGTCTGCAGGATTGAGGAGTGTCATTTTGTGATATCTGGTTTCCCAGAGAGGATCCTACTCAGACGCCCTTTCATCTGGGGTTTGTTCAGAGTCACGGGGTGCAGGCCCGGGGCCCTCGATGACATATCAAATGCCAACTCTTTCCTAGTGCGGAGCGGCTTGGCTCTGCCCCTCGCAGCCTGCACTGCCCTTAGGGCCCAAAGCACACGTCTGGTTTGCTTATTTTTACCAACAGGAGCAGAGTGAGATGAGAGACGGTGAAATGCTCCTTAGTCAACAGGGGCCTTTTTCTTAGACGTTTCACTTTCTCACTGACTAACGGGTGGTACTTTGTTGTTTCTACTTTTGCTACTGAAAAAATATTTGCCGGGTCAGAGTGGATCTTGCCTTGCAGAGGAGCCCTTGAACCACACAGAGCGTCATTATCCAGTAAGACATTTGTGATCTGTGTGTCAGTGCGGATGTCAACTCAAAGAGAGAAGGCATTCTAATTCAAGCAGGGGCCTGTCGGAATGCAGGTGTGGAGTTGTCCATCTGGAGGGGCTTCCAGGCCCAGTGGTGCAGGCGTTAGATGAACTGTATTAGAATCTGAGCATACCTCTTTTTAGTGTTGTAATTATTATCAATAAGCTCAAGTTATTTTCCTATATGAAACTTTTATTTAAAGGAAAACATTATTTAAATGTTTACTTTCGCTTAAAATGTCAGAGAAAGAAAACACATTGTCTTTGAAACAGCTTCTGTTGATCTTTTCTTCTTCTCTCTTGTGTTTTCTGTTCAAAGTTTGTATTGATGCATACTTGATAACTCCATACCTGTATTGAGTGTGTCATGCGTGTGACCAGCATTTCTGTCTCTTCCAGTGTGGATCGTTTCTATATGTTGAGAGATTTCAGACTGCTCTCAGTTATTTTGAAATGTATTCCTACAGGTGCACCCTCTGGGAGGACTCCCCTTTCCCACAGAGCTGCATTTCAGCACCCATTGTTTGGCCTCTCTTTAATTCTCTTCCTTCTTATGTTTCGGGCTTTTCTGACCACCAGCCTACTCTTACTCCTGTAAAATCAAGACTTTAGATTTTGCTGCTTTGTTCTGTCCCTCCACCACACACACACACTCCATGAAAGGAAAAATCCTTAACAAGTGCCTTCCTTTTTCTCGTTGCTGAGGCCAAATACCGACACACAGAGTTGAAGGAGGAGGTGCCCACTGTAGCTTGCAGTCTGTGTTGCTACCGGCAGCCCTCGTCTGTCCCTGTGTTCCGATCCAGGCCACACTCCCTAGGGACACTTTCCCGTCACCTGCACCTAGAACTCTGCCTAGCAGTGGACCGATTAGTCCTCACATACCACTAACCTTGGCACATGCGACGTCTGGGAGCATCTAGACCCAAGCCGTGAAAAGAAATAAAACTGATACATGATCCAGAACACAAAGCAGTCTTTTACTATGCTCCTTCACATGGCATTTCACACTTTGCAGGTGTTACCAGGATTGTTTGGGACATAATCTGCCAAGGAAAGGCTGTAATCAATTTTCCTTGCCCAAGTTCTGTTCCATAAAGAGCAGAGGAGTGCCCCACTTTGACAGCAGTAAGTATAGAAGCCTTTTGGGTTTTTGTGTGCAAAACATCTCTTAGGTATCTGACTGTACGTTCTCTATGCGTAGAGATGAGGTCGGCAAATGTGACTGAAAAGCATTCTGCACCAGATAGGGCTGTACACTTGTGGTGAACATCAGGCTATTCGTTAATATAAAAATGTGCCTCCATAGGCAGAAGTATTATCACATGTCCATGAACTGGTCCAGGAATGAAATGGAAACAGACGTCCAGCAGGCCTTTATCCGGGGCCAGGCTTGTCACCCACTTGCAGCTCGATGGCCATGTGCACAGTATTAACATCATGTCATGTAGGGAAGCTCCAGGCTTTGCACACAGGAAGTGTGGACATAGCCTGCTCAGACTGGAAACCAAGCATCGGTGTGCGCCTGCGTGAGGACTGCAGCTTCCTCGGTGCTGTGGGGGCTCACAGGCCGAGGAAAGAAGCGACGGCCTTCATGGGGCCCGTGGCGGAAGTGGGCTCTGATCTGAAGTACACCCGGGTCTGAAGAAATCAAGGGAGCGTTGGAGATGGCAGACAGCAGGACTGAGCTCGGAGGCTGGGGTGAGCCACGAGCTCACCTGGAGGATTTGGGCCTGCTAACTGAGGGCAGCCAGGTCTTCTGCTGGCCAGGGGAGGACTCTGGGAACTATGATGAGTCAGCTCACATGCTCCCAGAGCCACGGGCTTCACAGGACTCATACTGCAGCGAGGCATTAAACAAAAAAAGGAATGGAAACATGGCAGGCCTGGAGGCAGGGAAGCTGTGGTGCCATCAGGGCAGTGGGGACCCCAGGCCTTAAAAACCAGAGATGTTTGCGTTCGCTTTGTGGAAGTTGTACAGTTTCTGTCAACCAAAAGGTCGCCCTGCCAGTTTTATGTTATGTGGTCATCGCAAATACAGTGCCTGCTAAGGACTGTACAAGGCAGGGATTATGAGGCAGGTACACGTACAGTTCCTATTTCACAGATGAGGAAGCTGTGTTGTAAAGCACTCAGTTGACTCAGCTGGGCCAGGCTCAGATAGACAGCAATGCGGTCTGGGCACAGCTGTCGGCCATCGGGCCTTGTTCAGCCGACTCTGCCATGCTGGTTCCTGCGGCATGGGCTCTCGTGTCTGGGACGCAGTAGAGGACATGCACTAAAGGAGATATGCGTGGCACCCCACATGGGCTACTCTGGGGTTCCAGGGCCCCGGGGCTCCAGGGCCGCAGGGCTCCAGGGCAGGATAGCCCAAAGCACACAGCCAGGAAGACAGAGCAGAGAAGCAGGGAGTCGGGTAGGGAGGTGACTGCTCCCAGTTACACTCTGGAGACCCCTGCTTCAGGCCAGGTCCTTACCCCAGAGCAGCACAGCTGCCTACAACAGCTCCGTAATTCAGTCACCTTCCAGAAGCTTCTGTGACCATCTGAGGAACATCCAGATTGGTTCACGTCTCCTAACCGGGAAAGGTCCACACTCCCCAGAGGCAGCAGAAGACTTTTAGGGTAACTGTGAACTGGGGGTTCATTGTGATTTCAGAAGGAAGAATGAGAGCATGGTGGTTGACGGCAGCTAAGTGTAGTTGGTGAACAAGGGGCCTGGAATTTGCCTGGCACAGGGGAACTGTCAGGGTCACTCCATGAATGTAGGCGTTGTGATGCCAGGAGAGACTGCCGGCCCGTACAGGGGCGGTGCCAGTCCGTACAGGGGCGGTGCCAGCCTGTACAGGGGCGGTGCAGGTGTAGAGCTCTTGGAACTTTAGGGGCCTAACCTTATGGCCCTGAGCTAAGAGATCTGCTTGTGCTGCCTTGTTTATCCCACACATGATGGTTACTGTTAGGATTCCTACACTAGCGGTGGAACAAGGAAAATTCAGGTTCAGTGGCTTGCCACAGCCCGCGTAGGTAGAATATTTAGGGGAGGGAGATTTGAATCCAAGCCTCCCTGGCTCCAAAAGTCACACATTTAAATACTGTGTGTGTCATGAGAAAGGTCATTGGAAGAGAATGTCAGGAGTGTGAAAAGCTGTGAAACCAGCGTCTTTCTCCTCCTTTCTGGAATGTGGATTTCTATGCTGCACCTGCGTTTGTAGCTGTGGTGGTGTTGGTCACCATGTAACCTGTGATCAATCGTGAAACAAACTTGTAAGCAGCGTTGGTTAAATAATTTTAACATCTTTTCTCCAGCCAAAGTTGTAACATGCAGCATGAGCTTCAGGCAGTGCTGGTGTTTTTGTGTTCAAAATTGAATTAGATTTGAATGTTGAACCAAGTATTACATTCTGTTCTAAATACGTACAGTGGTACCTCGGCTCGCAAGTTTATAATGCTTTCTATGATTCTGGTTGCAAACAGAATCAAATTTAATGGTTTCAATGTTGACCTTTCTGGGGTGTGTGTGTGTGTGTGTGTGTGAGTGTTATATTTGCTTTCTTTAAGTATTTATTTTGCTTTGTCAAATTTACCTTTCTTACAGTCTTTTAAAAATAAAACCTAACAGCCAGGGACGTAGCTCAGTAATACAGCGCCTATCTGGGAAGCCTAAGGTTCTGGATTCCTGGTACAAAAAAAATGAAATAAAAAATAAAACTCATGCTGAGTATGGTGGCTCATGCCTGAGATCCCAGTGCTTGTGGTGAGGCAGAAGAATTGATGCAAGTTCAAGACCAGTCTGAACTATAAAGCAAGACCCTGTCTCAGACAAACAAACAAGTCAAAAAATGAAACCCAGGTTCTTTTTCTCAGCAAGCTTTGAAAATTCAGCTCAGATTGAGTGTTCTCACTATCCTGAAAATAAATGGATCCTGAAGAAACAAAAATAGTAGCATGGTCACAGTATGGGGAAACACAAACTTTCCCCGTGCTAAAGTGTCCAGGCAGCAGAAAGAGTGAGTAATGCTGCGAGTGGGGCTGCGGGGACATTACCATGCTTGCGACACAGCTTTTGTTCCTAGGAAAATTTGTGGAGCAAACCCAGCCTTTACCAGAAAATGCCAGTGTGGAATCTTTTATTACAGCCTCAGAAACATAAACTATCCTTGACTGTTAAAAGGCTTCTTTTGATGTCTCTAACTAGGGAAAATCAGGGTCTGAGAAAGACCATTTTTATCCTCTTTTAATGATAGCTCTAGAGAACTTTAAATAACAAACATGGAAGAGTCCCAGTTTTTGAATTAGAAGGACAAATGGGTAACATCTCAGCGGAAAAAACAAAGAGCGCCTTGGCCAAGGCCTGAGAATGCCGGCCCCATGTCTGTTAGGAAGCTAGATAACAGATTGCTCAGGGCAGGGGAGGTGTGGAGTGCCTGAGCCCACAGCCTGCCTGCCCCCCAAGAGCGCTCATGGCCTGAACCCTCTGTTCCACCTGTCCCCACCCTTCGCCATCCGCTCTCCCAGGCTGTTGCCCTTTCTTTTCTACTATAAGCATTGCCAGTCATTCGGCTTCATTTGTTTTTCAAAGAAGTGGTTTCCCCAGATCACAGTTTGTTTTTTTTTTAAAGTGTTTGTGTCTTCATTGCTAGTGTTGCATTGTTAGAATTTTAAAAATTATAAATGTATGTGTGTGAAGGCATAGCTTAGACTAGGGGCCAAAGTAGCTCAGCAACGCAGTGTTTGCCTGGCAACTCCGAGGTCCTGAGTTTGGTTCCTGGTACGCACAGAATCTGTAGATAAACTACTATGTGGAGTGAGTTTGTGTACATGTGTATATGCAGGAAATCTAAAAGTAGGCCTAAATTTAAAAACAGGGATCCACGCAACTAGGCCATGTCTCATGAAATAGCGCTGCTGAGGATCAGGACACGTGCTCCACACACTCCAGTCTGTGTCAGTGACCACTGTCCCTCTGGGACCTCTGCATTTCATGTGAGAGACCCAAGACCCCACGAGGCTGTCCCTCACCCCAGTGTCCACATTGGGAGCCCAGCGGGCCCCAGAGCGAGGCCGCCCATTCCAGCAGAGCTCCCTGAGCTTCCATCCACATCGGCCAGAGCCCAGGGCAGGTCTCGTGCATCCCCACCTTCCCATAGCTGCTCGTGCTGCCAAGCTGGTGCGGTCAGGAGGCCTCGCTCAGCCCTGCCTTTCTCGCTGCCGAATTCTTGCTTCCTTTTTTGAAGCTTTTCACTGAGGAAAAGCTCCACTCTCCACAGTCACTGATGGTGTGACCGCCCTCTTTTCCTGGGTCCTATGTGCCTCAGGACCGGAAGTCTTACCCCATGTCCTGTCCCTTTTTTTTTTTTTTTAATGATTTAATACAGTGTCTTCATTACTCTTCTCTCGTTGCCAGGACAAACACCCGACACTCAAAATGAGGGAAGGAAAGGTCTATTTAGCTCACAGTTACTGGAGGTTTCCGTCCATATTCAGCTGGCTCCAAAGCAGACTGGCATATGGCAGAGGGCAGCCTTCCATGGTGGCGGCTAGGAGCAAGAGCCCTGGGAGAGAGCTAGCGGCAACTCAAGCAGCTAAAGTTTCTTCCTACCTTACACTGAAATGCAGATCCCCTGCCCTGGGGGAGGGGCAGCACCCATTTCCCCAATAATCAATTGTGAATTCCAGAAACCACCCCATGACTGCATTAGGCTTTGGGGGTCACTTATACACAAACCTTAACATACAGGGTCTACAGAGTCTCACTACACAGATCACATTGCTGGTGATTCTCCTGTGTTCAGCTTACCAGGTGCTGGGATTACCGGCACATGCCACCATGCCCAGTCTCAGTCACTGTCTCAGCATGCCCTGGGGGCAGGGCCTGCTGGGCCTGTGGTGCCAGGAATTGAATCCCGGTCTCTGCACTCTGCTGAGCTGCCTGGATGACCTCCCTCGTTGTTTTCTCATTGATCTGTCGTTCATTCACGCTCAGCTCTTACGTGACCAACCCTGAGCAGCCTCCCCATGAAGCCCCAGTGTCCCGTGACCAGTGTGGTCATTCATGCGTCTGTACTTAAGTCTCTGAGCTTTGTGCTCCTGTCCCTCTCTGCCTACCTTTTCTTAACAGTGCTGCTGAGAAGGCTCCTGGGGCCTCTCTGTCAGTACTCAGCCCTCGAGCCAGGTCACCCAGCAGCAGGGCATCCAATAGCAGTTGTCTCTTTTTCTAAACTTAAACCTCAGTACTTAGGTTAAGTGACAGTGCTAGTACTTTGTGATAAGTGGTTCTGGGGTGGTTACAGTTTGGGCACTAGGTCTCTAAGAGGTTGACCATCACTGCTCCACAATATCAACTCTGTTAGCTCAAGAGTTGTCTGTCTCTTATTGCTATTTTAGCACTGAAGGAAGCTCTTTGGCACATACCAGATTCTCAGTAAAAACCAGTTGAGCGACAAAAACAATGAAGTTGTAGGAAGTTCTGTGCTTGCTCCTAAAGAACATCCTTTAAATATCTGTCTTAGTTACTGTTCTGTGGTTGCTGAGATAAGTACTGGACACACAAGCTTAGGGGAGGAAAAGGTTTATTGAGTTCACAGTTACTGGAGGTTTTAAGACATTGCCCCCACTTTATAGGGTCGGGAGGAGAGGCTGAGGTGCTGCTGTGTCCAGTATGACTCTCTCCATACCTCCAGAGAGACTGCCTCCTGGGGTTGTTGGGGGAAGAACCTCGGACAGTGCGTGCTGTCAGTTTAACAGTTCTTGACTCTCTTGGTCACACCCCTCAAGCCCCGTCCTGGTCCTTTGGTCCCACCCCTTGAGCCGTGCACTTGACAGCCTCATGATTTATATGAGGCTTTAGGGGGACAACTACATACAAACCATAACATTCCGCCCCTGGACCCCCAAAGTACAGGTACATCCCTTCCCTCAGAAGGCATTTTAGTCCATCTCTAAGAGTTGCTAAAGTCCCAACAGTTTCAGCATTGCTGAAAAGTCCAAGTCCCAAGTTTCCTCCAAGATCCAAGGCAAACTCTCAGCTGTGAGCCCTTACACAGATGAGAAATTAAGTATGTCGAACATTCAAAGGCACAAAATAAAACATTGCCATTCCAAAAGCTATACACAGAAGGATACAAACCACTGGGGCCAAAACAAGTCCAAAATCCAGCAGAGCAAACATTAAGTCCTATAGTTCCATGTGGAACATTCAAAGCAACCTGTGGCAAATTGTGAGCTCCATGTGGCTCCACCCCATGGCTACTCTTAGTGGTAGCTCCCATAGCTTCTCTCTTAGGCTGTCTATGCTCCCTTTGTAGTTTTCCATGGATGATCCTGGATTTCCATGGAGTAGGCTTCCCACGGCTTCACACACTGCCCTCCCCAGGGCACACTGCCTGGACTCCCAGGCCTTCTTCTGAAATTGAAGTGGAAGCCTTCTTAACCTCAGAACTCCTACATTCTGCATGTGCCTAAGACTAATGCCATGTAGATGATGCCAAGGGCTGCTGCCAACTGGAGCAGTAGCCTCGCTTCCATCTCTCTTAGCTGTAGGGGTCGAGTGCCTGGATTTCTGAGCACTCTGACTCTGATTGGAAGAAACAAATTCTCTGTGCCGATGCTATTCTGTAGTCTGGTATGGCCACCACTTCCATCCCAGAATGTAGTGTGACCACTGCCTCCAATCTGTAACATGGAGCTCCGTGAATTTCTCTTCAAAGCAAAGCCCCTCATCCTTGTGCTTCTGAGGCTGCAAAGGGCGAGAAACTGCCACCTCCCATGATACCCTCAGGATATCTGTTCTATTTTCCTGTTCCTCCTGAGCAATGGAGATCTCAACTCCATCTTTGCAATCCACACCCTTCCTGGTGCTTTCTTTCTGGCCAAACTCACAATATTTTAAGTGGGCTCTTTGCTCTTCTTTCTCGACATATGTTTGACTAAGAGACCCCAACAATAACCAGGCCCCTGCCCCAATATTCGACTGCTTTGTAGTTTCCTTTGAAAGATTAATTAGTTCTCCATGTTTAATCTCAGTCTCAGGCAAAGTCTCTGGACATGGGTAAAATTCTGCCAAAGTTTGGGCCAAGCCAAAGCAACAGTGACTTGTAGTCCAATAGCCAATGCAATCCTTCTTTCCGGCAGAAACCTCCCCAGCCTGGTCTTTACAGGTCAGCTTTCTACCAATCTTCTGATCTGACCTCTGACCAGAACCTCCCCTATAGAAGTGCCAAAACTGTTCTAGCACTTTACTCATAGGCAACATCTCTAAACCTTTCCTTTTTCTTTTCTCCTAAGCCTTTCCCAAAAGCTTGTAATCCGCATGGTCAGGTATAGCCACAGCAACGACCCCACTCCTCTGGTACCAAATTTTGTCTTAGTTACTGTTGCTGAGACAAATGCCGGACACACAAGCTTATGGGAGGAAAGGTTTATTTAGCTCACAGTTACTCAAGGTTTCAAGATGCTGCCTTTCTTAGTTACTCTTCACTCATTGCTGGGACAAATACCCGACACTCAAAATGAAGGAAGGAAAGGTTTATTAGCTCACAGTTACTGGAGGTTTCAGTCCATACTCGGCTGGCCCAAGGCTGAGTGGAACAGAGCAGAGAGCATCCAGTTCATGGCTGCAGAAACAGCAACAATGGCGACAGAGGCGACTGACCATCCAGGGGAGCAGAGAGCGACAGCTTCACGGCAGCAGAGCAACGGGTCTTGTCTGTCTCTCTGTCTCTCTTTATACTACATTCAGTGTGTCTGCCTCAGCCTACCCGTCTTAGGCCACACCCATAGTCTCAGCAGTACTTAAAAGACATAATCCTAGGGATCATGGATCAAGTTTCAAACTCTAGATCAGTTCTAAATCACATAATCCCAGTGACTCATGAGTCAAGCCTCAATCTGTAGAAGTCCCTGCCCCATGACTGCATGAGTCTTTGGGGGGACAACTGGACATAAACCATAACACTGCCCCTGCTTTATAGGGTCTGGAGGAGAGGTTGGGTGCTGCTGTGGTCCAGGATGATTCGCTCCAAAGCTCCAAGAAACTGCCACCTGGGGTTGGGGGGGAAGAACCTGTGAGAGCACATGCTGTCAGTTTAATGGTTCTCACCTCTCTTGGTCACGCCCCTCAAGCCCAGTCCTGGTCCTTTGGCCCTGCCCCTCAAGCTGAGCACTTGACAGCCCCATGATTTACATGAGGCTTTGCGGGACAACCACATACAAACCATAACAATATCTGAAACCAACTGATCGCTATTTCTCATGAAATAAACACCTCCTATATTCTCGTTTCTTTACGGAAACAAGACAGAATCTGGTAAAAAGCCAGCTGCCTGGCTCAGGATCAGGCATGTGGCCGGGCAGTGCTGGTGCTTCTGAAGTCTGAGCACAAACTGTGCAGAGCCAGCTGGCCAAGCAGCTTTCGTGCTTTCTCTGAAAAGTAAGGCGAGCATTCTGGGAATGACCAGCGGAGTCTGCTGGGCAGGCTGTCCTACAGACTTGCTGTATTCCATCAAATTTTGTGTTAAGTGGGGACCTTGTGAAGATTGCTGTTAACTAACTGCAATTCCTAAGTCTCGTCAGTGGCTGGCTAGTCACAGTGTACCCTGCCAAAGTAACTGAGATAGGCCATTCAATATGGAGGTAAGGAGCACGGTTGTGACACAGTGTGCTAGAACTGAGGCTGAGACGTAACACCTCAGCACAGTACAGTGACTTACATGTCATGTACAGCCTTGCCATGTTTGAAAAGTGAGTTTGAGCCTCTTGTATCTGATACCACGCCCCAAAAGCATATGAACCTATGAGTAGCTGAAAGTTGGAGCTTAGAAAGGAATTGAGTTAATGAGAATATGACAATTGATAAACCTCCATTTGACCCCCAGAATATTTGTACAACTTTATATCCTTGCATTTACAGAGTATGAGTTTGTGCCTTGGAAATCTTGATATGAGAACTTCAAGTGTCAGTTAATTTCCTCTGCTACTTTGAATCTGCCTTTATAGAGGGCAGCGTAGGCCCCCAAGGGTGCACACACAAGTGTGGGCACCATTAATGTGGCTTCAGCGTAAGGGTGCAGGGGTCCAGGTCAACCCAGGCACTCTGTTACCTCTACGGGCACGACCCTTGAGAGACTCTATGTACTAGTTACTCTTTTCTCGCTACTGGGATAAATACCTGATGTTCAAAATGAGGGAAGGAGAGGTTTATTTAGCTGACAGTTACTGGAGGTTTCATTATTTAAAGCAGCCTGAGTTATGTAGCAAGTCCTCGGAGTATTATTTGCTCAGGAGGCTGGGGAGCTGCCCTGTCCATAGTGACCCTCTCCACACCACCAATGGAGGCCGCTGGCCTGGGGCAGGGGCAGGCAAAGCACATGGTGACAGTTTGACTGTTTGAACTTCCCTGGCTCTGCCCCTCAAGCCCCACCCTTGTCTTCTAGTTCCCGCCCCTCAAGCCACTAGCTGCTTCTCAAGCCATATCTGCTCCATGCCTTAAATGAGGCTTTGAGGGAACAGCTACACAGGAACCATAGCATTCTGCCTGTGAACCCCCAAAGTCTCATGCACATCCCTTTGTCCAAAAGGCATTTTAGTCTGTCTTTAAGAGTTGCCAAAGTCTCAAGAGTTTTAACATTGTGGAAAAGTCTGAGTCCCAAGTGTCCTCCAAGATCCAAGGCAAACTCTTAGCTGTGAGTCCCTGAATGAATGAAAAGTTAAATACATCCAACATTTAAAGACACAAGATAAATACTGCTGCTCTAAAGGGTATACACAGGAGGATACAAACCATGGGGGCTAAGACAAGTCCAAAATCCAGCTGGGCAGACTTTGAATCTTATAGTTCATGTGGAAAATCCAAAGCAATCTATGGCAAATTGTGAGCTCCATGTGGCTCTGCCTCTATGGCACTTCCGGTGGTGGTAGCTCCCATAGCTTCTGTCTTAGGTTGGCTTTGCTCCCTTGTTGAAGTTTTCCTTAGGTAGTCCATGTTCCTGGCTTTTTCAAATTTCTGTGGTTTTCACAGAGTAGGTTTCTCAGCTTTACACACTGCTCTGTCAGGGGTACACTGCCTGGCCTCCCAGGCCTTCTTCTAAAATTGAGGTGGAAACCTTCTTAACCTCAGAATTCCTGCATTTTGTGTGCACCTAAAACTAGTATCACATGGATGGTGCCAAGGGCTGCTGCCAGCTGGAGTAGTACCCAGGCTTCCTTCTCGCATAGCTGTAGAGGTCGAGTGCCTGGATTTCTGAGTACTCTGACCCTGATTCCAAGGAGCAAATTCTCTATGCTGGTGCCATTCTGTAATCTGGTGTGGTTGCCAGCTCCATTCTGGAACCTGGTGTGGCTGCTGCCTCCGTTCTAGAGCATGGGGCTCTGCAGCTTTCTCCTCAAAACAAAGTCCCTCACCGTTGCGATTCTGAGGCTATAAAGGGAAAGAACCGGCCACCTCCTGTGATGTCCTCAGGACATCTTTTCTATTCTCCTATTCCTCCTGGGCAGTGGAGATCTCAACTCTATTTTTGTAGTCCACAGTCTTCCTGGTGCTTTTTTTCTGGCCAAACTCACAATATTTTAAATTATTCTACTGGGGTCTTTGCTCTTCATTCTCAACATATATTTGACTAAAAGCTGCCAGCAATAACCATGCCACTGCCCCAATATTTGACTGCTTTGAGATTTCCTTTGAAATTATGTTGGATGTATTTTAAATGTTATTAATCCATCCTCCATGTTTAATCTCAGTCTCAGGCAAAGTCTCTAGACATGGGCAAAATTCCGACAAACTTTCTGCCAAGCCAAAACACAAATGATCTGGAGTGCAACAACCAATACAGTCCTTCTTCCCAGCAGAAACCTCCCCAGCCTAGTCATTACAGGCAAGATTCCTATCAAGCTTCTGTCTGAGCATTGACCAGAATCTTCCCTAGAGAAAGGCCAAAGCTCTTCTAGCACTTCTCTTGCAGGCAACATCTCCAAGCCTTTCCTGTCTCTTCCCATATAAGCCATTCCCAAAAATTGATAATCTACGTGGTCAGGTTTAGCCACAGCAAGGGCCCCACTCCTCTGGTACCAACTTCAGTATTAGTTACTATTTTCTCATTGCTGGGATGAATACCTGACACTCAAAATGAGGGAAGGCAAAGTTTATTTAGCTTTCAGTTACTTGAGGTTTCATAGATTAAAGCAGCCTGAGTTATGTAGCAAGTCCTCGGAGTCTTATTTGCTCAGGAGGCTGGGGAGCTGCCCTGTCCTGAGTGACTCTGTCCACACCTCCAAGGGAGACTGCTGGCCTGAGGAGGGGCAGACAGAGTGCATGCTAATAGTTTAGTAGTTCAAGCCTCTCTGTCTCTGCCCCTTGAGCCCCACCTTGGTCCTCTGGCCCTGTCCCTAAAGCCACTGGCTGCTCCTGAAGCCACATCTGCTCCATGCCTTATATGAGGCTTTGAAGGGACAACTGGACACAAGCCATAACACGTTGTTAAAAATGTCCCATACCCCACAAACAGCCCTCACTTGAGCAGCCTCCATCGCAAGGGTTAGGAATCACTCTCTTGAAAACCTGTTAGGGTTAATTATTGAAGGCTCTCCCATGTACGTTAGAAAAGACAACAAGTCTTTTTACCACCTTGGGTGTGAGTCTTCAACAGAGCAGAAAAACCTGCTTCTTCTCTAGGTAACAAAAAGAAGAGGACCCTTTTGTGGAATTTTTTGTGGAAAGCAATTTGAATTTATCTCATTCTGCTATCCTCTGCCTATTTTGTGTCACATGCAATACGTCAAGTTTTATTCTAGGATGGCAGACAGAAAGACATACGACATAGTCAGGAGCCTCGAGTACCCTGCAGTCTGCACAGGCAGTGACTAGAGGGGGTTGGCAGCGTGCTCTGAGCATGAGGTGGTCTGCAGTGCACGTGGTGAGAATAGTTGCTCACAGGGAGCTTTCTAGCCAAGGTGGGGGCAGGGATAGGAGTGGGAGAATCTTTACAAAGATGAGAAAGCTTAAGCTGTCTTGAAAGATGAGCATCTTTGGGCTTGGAATCTACATATCTAATTACAACACAGACGTTAGTAAAGGCAGAGGAATGGCAGTGTCTGGCGAGATTGTTCTGGCTGGAGCGGGCTCTGGGTAGCAGGCAGGGATCAGGGGTGGGTCAGCTGGGTGGGGAAGGGCCGGTAATGAGGAACGGGCTGCATCTGCGAGTGCTGGGAGGGTAGGTTCCAGCCCTGAGGAGAGTCGGCTTGGGAAAAAGTGACAGGAGATAGGAATTTCTTCTCAGTGTCCCTAGGTAGGTGGAGGGTTTGGATCCTCCCAAGGGGGTTTTCTTAGTCGTATGCTGACTGGGCTAGTTCAGAAGGCCAAAAGATGCAGCACCTTACTGTTCTTTATGGAAAAATTAGAAGTTTCTGCTCTGCCAGGTGTCAGTTGGGTTTTAGATGTTAGATTTGGGGCTTGGGGTCTCTTAGTGGAGCCCTGAGGCCGTGCCTCTCAGATACGGAGCCATTCATTATACACTGAGACTAAAAGCTCTTTTATATATTAAAGAGTCCACAGGACTATCCCAGTGAACCCTTTGTTATTCAACTGAATAAATAAAAAACTTTTCAGGTGTAAAGTGCATTTCTTTTCAGTTACTCCAAATGTAGTTTTTATAGTCATGTACGAAAGACCCACAAGGACGCAAATATAACCTTATTGCAGACTTCAATTTATGTAGACATGTTAATTCCATGCTACTTTTTATATATGACCTTGACTGTGTGATCCCTAGGGATATGTTCAGGGAAAAGAATACAATGAAATTGTGAAAACTCCAACTGTGTGGTTGTGGCGAGTGTGTCCAGCGTGTGCTTCCATGCTGTCGCCCCGTGTGAATTTACTGTCGAGTTCATGGTCGGGAAGAGAAGGTAGAATTCAGATCACAGACTCGACGAGCACACCGCAGGAAGATGTGTGCCGTGTTATTTAAAATTCAGCCTGTGTGCCTCCTCTCCAGGCTATGAATAGCCTTGAGGAAAACAATGTAAGCAGTTTCTCCCGAATAGAAGCACGTTCAAGAGAACCGACTTCCGTCAGAACCAGCCGCTGCTGGCCAGAGGAGAAGAAGCTGGAGTCCAGCAGCTTTGTGAGAAACCAGGAAAGAGGAAGCAATTGACCCTCCCCGGGGTCCCCGAGCCCGGGCCTACTCTCTTTGGAGTTCAGAGGCGGCTGCCAAGCGGCGGCTGCCACAGCTGTCTGGCCTCCTGGCCCCCCTTCCCGCCGAGGCCTGCGTCAGCACTGGCCCTGAGAGAGGAAGCAGCTTGAAGAAGGATTGTTCACCACTGGGGTCCAGCACGGAGCTGCAAGGTTCAGAGCAGCGGGTCGGTGCATAGCTGTAGACCTGTTCTGTGTGCACTCGCAGTTCTCCACAGAAGAGCTTGGCAGGCAGTGAGCAGTGTGTGTGTGTGTGTGTGTGTGTGTGTGTGTGTGAACACCTTTGGGGATAATTATGAAAGTCAGAGACGTGTTTTAAAATAAAATAAAAAAAAAAACAATAAAACCCCCACTTCTATGTTCGCAGGCACGTCTAAGTTCCATATGAGTGAGATTAAACAAAGTGACTAACAATGTAACGTAGTCCTGACGGCATCCCCGAATTGTAGTCTAAGGAAAGCCCCGGGGATTTCCAAGGATTGGGGGTAGGTTGTTGTTGTTGTTGTTGCCGTTTCCACTGACCACTCGCAGATCAGAGTTTACTTGAGGGTAAGAACTGACCACACAAATGAGGAAACCACTGACCAGCTTCCTGTGAGCAGTTTTCTGCCCCGGGTGAACTCTCCTGCAGCTTGCAATGGAGACAGGCTTGGGAACACTGTTGGTGAGGGAGGCCAGAGCCCCTCGGCTGTGTGTCCTTGGCTGGGAACTGTGCCCAGGGAGGGAGAAGCAATGTCCACCGCCATGGTGGGCCATGACTTCAGCCTCCCTCCGTGTTGCTTTACACAGGAGCAAGCTGAAGCTTCGGTATCAGGCATACGTGAGAAACCCAAAGTACAAATAAATTAAAGAGCGAAGCAAAGGGCAGACAGAAGGAAACAGGCAAGTGGATCCTGCGGGGAAGAGAAGGGCAGAGGGGGAGGGAGGGGACACAGGAAGTGTGAGGATGTGTTGCGTCCGTGCCAGCTCCCAGGAGGATGTGGTCACTGTACTGCAAACATGTACTGAGAAGAACAGAAAATTTTAAAAAGAAGCCCAAGGTTTCTGCCTGACAGCACCTCTAAGTGTTGAGAATCGCAGGAGCCAGAGGTCTCTACCCTGGCAGGCAAAGCGGCTGTCCTGAACACTTAGGCAGCTGCCCCCATGCACACTTGCAAATGGGAGAGGCATCAGCCAATGAGAGGAGGAGATCCAAGAGCACAGGGTCTGAAAAGGTCAGCAGGAGTCACTCCCAAACAAGGCCGTCGCCTGGCCCTGTAGGAGTAGAACGCTAAGACGCGTGGTAGTTTAGGGTCAGTTTTCTTTTAAAAGCTTAAATGTGCACTGTCAGAGTCTTTCGGGTGCCAGAAGTGCCACATCCTTTCATCAAAAGAAGAACAGCTTTCCCCCCATTTTATTCTGCATTTCCCAGAACATTGGTCTTTATTGTGTTGGATTTTTTTATGTCTGTGATTTTAACCTTTCATTGTCCCAAATGATAATGGCATATACTATATTTAATTTAGAATTTTAATTCAGTAAGAGCCAACTCATTTAAGAAGCCAATTAAGCACTTTGAGCAAATGAAAAATAAATCAGTGATGTAGCTTGTGTTCAGAAAATACAGGGCACAGAATATCCAGAAGTGTCCACCCTGACTCTGTGATTGACAGCGCCAGGGAAAGCGAGCCTGGAGTCAGCTCACCGCGGCCTAGCGTGAGCTTGGCATGAAGGAAGCGGGGCCACTACTTGCCCAGTTTCATGTCTCTCAGAGAACTGGTGTGGCCCTAGGTCCACCCTGGAGCACCCCTTAGCTCCGACTCTTTGACCCTTTGACTTCTGCTGTTTGCTAGCAGCAGCCTCTGCCTCACGGGCCATACTTTGAAAATATCATTAATGTGTCAAGATGCGTGAGGGATCTCAGACCTCTCCTTCCGTAGCAGCCTCCCACCCCACGGCTAAGCTTGCACTGCGCTGTGGGTCAATTGGAACCGCACCCCGCATCCCTGCCCAGTGGCTGTGTTATTTATCGCTTCTGTCTGGTCGGTGAACTTGGACTTGTGACTTCGTGCACTTCCACCCTGTGAATTAGCCAGGAGGGTCAGTGCCGGCACCAGCAGCATCTTTGGTTGATAATTGATGGAATATTTTATATTTCTTAGATCCTACTTCAGTACTTTGTCAGAAACTGCTGGGTTTCACCCATGTGATTTCTAAAAGAGATTAACGAATGAGATCCAAGAAGGATCCATATTGTTGCTTATTATTTCTGGCTTAATAAAAGGGAAGGATAAAAAACAGTTAAGACCGGAGCACCTGTAACCAGCCTTGCCGGAAATTACAATCCTGTTAGTTTGACATTTTTTTTTGGTGGTCACAGAGGCTAATTATTAGGCTGTTAGAAATCTTATTTAAGTACTCATTAAATGTGCTACCATTTAATAGGCTTGCCTGCTCATTGTGAGTCTTAGGAAAATTATTTTTCAAGTCTTGTATTTTTCCATTGCATACCTCAAGAGCAGTGGACTTTGAGCAGCTGGCCTGGGTGAGAGGAAAGGCTTGGTACCGTTGTGCAGGAGGTGCTCAGGAACTATACCAGTTCTCAGCCGACCCTGAGGCAGTAATGCAGGTTTTGGGAGTTTCGTTTTTGCTTTGAGACAGGACCTCGCTATGTAGCTCGGGCTGGCCTTGAACTCACTGCATAGCCCAGGCTCATCCCACGCTGGGGCAATCCTGCTACCTCAGCCTCTTAAGCCAGGATACAGCAGTCTACTGCCACCTGGTAAATTCTAGAAAATAAATATGGAAAAGGGACTTGAGATTGGAAGGAAGCAGGAGCAGGGTTAAGGTGGAGATCATTTTTCTTCTTTAACTTTTGAAAACCAACCAACTTTTATACTAGAAATGAAGTCACTGGGAACATAACCAACTTTGCTGTAGTGAAAAGTTGCAGGTGCCCTCAGGGTGGTAAGAAGACCTTTCACCTTAGTGTATTCAGGTCAGAGTTATGGATAGATTATAAGGGCAAACTTGGTATTTTTACTTTCATATGGTGAGGTTCAAGGAAAGCCTTCCTACTGAGGGTTGCTTTTCACAAAGCTGATAGTGCATCAGTTTGGATCTCTCTCATTCTCTCTGGGCAGGAGGAAGAAAACCTGCCATTGGCAATCCTGCTCAAAAGCAGGGACTTCACCTTTTTATGTGACACATAAACTTGCCTGAATTCTCCTGCCTACAGGCTGATGGAGCTGTGTCTGTCACCCACACCTGGCCATTTTCCCACCACACGTCTGCTTCGTGTGCTTTGACGATAGGCCACCATACTCTTCTCCGCTGTATTTCCTATTTAAAAATGCCAAGAATGCTATTGTGCTGAAGGGCGAAACTCCAGATGGGGTTTGGGTGCCCGTCTGCTTTCCCTCTTTCTCACGGCATGTTTGCGCTTACACATGTAGACCACAGTGCCTTTGCTTTCTCTGAAGGAACTCGGGTGCATGACTTAAAGCTGCAGAAGACAAGGCATACACAGACCTAGCCGGGAAATGCGCAAGGGTACAACTCACTGTTTCACCGAGTTCCAACATCATTATCTTGGGACTTTGGGATGTTGCCTTCAACACAGTGGGGCCATCTCGTTTCCCCTTGTACCTCAGGTTTCCCACCACGGGTCTGTGTAAGAGACATTGTCATGGTAGTGTTTTGTGTGACCTTGAGCTATGTCCGTGACATGCACCAGCTGCCTGGGACAGTTCATGGCCTTACCAGCTGCACTTTGAGGACATCTTGGTGGCGACTGCATTATTCCCTAAGGGCCACCTATTTGTCTTACATATACCTACCAAGTTCAAACCTGTGTTCTACTTGGAGCCTGCTTTGGCACTGTGTTAGGTTCTACTATCCCAAGGCACAAGACAGGTCACTGTCTAGGTTTCAGGGGCCCTTGAATCCCTGATTGTTTCCTGTCTGCCTAGCTCTGTTCTGCTCTAGCAAGCAGAGTGCTGTGTCCCGCTCCTCTTCCCTCCCGAGCAAGCTAGCACTGCGGAGATCCTTCGTTGATAGCGCTTCCTTGTACCCCGAGCAACCTGGTCCTGTGCTGACGGGCCTCACAGCATCTACCCGAGGGGTGCCGGGGTCCCGGGTGCCAAGCTGGCCCCCGGCTGTGGTAGTTGTCCATTTCCAGTATCGCCCTGAATTGAACTTGAAGGTTCGCGCAGAGCTCAGGTTCAGCAGCGCCTTGCGCGCGACTCTCCCTCATGTGGACACTGATTGGCTCGCCCCTGCGGGTTTCCAGTTCGCAGCTCTTCACTTAAGGGCTGCTTCTGGTTCTGCTCGGTGGAAGGCATCTTCCAAGCTGTGCCACTTTGGCCCCAGCGGGACACTGAGATGTACTTGCTGCTTGCAGTTGCCCTGCTGCTGCACGTCATGAAATCAGTTTTCTCTTCCTGCTCTCTGATGGCTCCACCATGACCGACTTGGCCATCCGTGGGGTGCCGGCGAGGGCCCTCACGTTTCGGTCCCCACGCCGCCTGTGTCTTCTGCTGGTGCTGCAGGAGTGCTCAGCATTGGCCAATTCCTCCTAACTAAAGCCCCCCACAGGGGGTCCCCGCAGGGCATCAGAGAAGAGTAGTTTGATGGGTCAGGGCAAGCTGCACAGGCCTAGCTGTGGCAGGCTGGGGACCCCACACTCCATTCCTCTGAATAGCACGGTTCCTAAGCTCCAGGTCAGCAAAGACCAGAAGGGCGGAGGGGGCTCAGCGGCTGAGCAGAAGGCTGGAGAAGGAGCTGGCAACAAGTTTGTCCCACACCGTGGTCTTCCCTTCCTTTGCCTGTGGCTTCGGGAGTGAGCGAGCGCCAGGGCTCTGCAAGCTCCTGCTCCCTCCCAGAAGCAGCGGAGCATAGCCCACCCGCCAGCAGCTCGGTCCCTGGGGTTCCCCATAGTTCCTTTTCTCCTGGTGACAACACGGATGCTCTGGACTTCCAGCCTCCTACCCTGTGCTATTCTGGAGGCCAGGGCTTGGCGGGGTTTGGCAGGAGCCGGCTCTCTGGCTCTCAGACAGATTGTCACCAGCAGCTCATCATAATCAGGGGCTGTAGCGTTCTCCTTTGTCACTGGTTCCCCTTGTGTAGATTGCTCTCTGCCACTTGGTATCTGGCCTTGGCTGCTCAGACCCTTCTTCAGGCCACGGCCCACTGCCAGCGCCTGTCGGTGCTCCTGGGCTCACACACCTCCCAGCTCCTGCACCGTATCTAGCACAGTAGTCCCTGGACAAGCCGCGCCTGGAGTTTAGTGAAAGTGCAGACGGAAAGTCTCCGCCCTGAGTGGACTGAATCGGAATCCCCAGGGGAAATTCTTCTCTGTCCTGAAGTGGCAGAAGTAGCACCTGCCACTCTCCCAAGGCTTATCATCCCAAGCCATGACCTTAGTGTCCACTGGCTTGGTGTGTGCCGTGACTTGCAGGTCCGAGGCCCGAGGCTCCACTGGGAGACACACTGAAGCTCTAGCCATGCACACCTCGTTGCCCCTTGACAGCTCCTTCTAGATGTGTCCCAGCTACTCAGACATGTAAACAGAGCTCTCATTGTCCCCTCATGACCGCTTCCTTCCAGTCTTCCGGCTCCCCCCACCTCGGATGCCCACTGGCTTCTCAGCTCTTACTGCTGTCTCCTTCCGTGAGCTCACCGTCTGCCTTCAGGACTTCACCTGGTCGCCCTGGAAGCTCTGTGGCGTCTGCCTCCGTAATGGTACCACCTTCTGCTGCCGCTTTTCTCGCACCCATCTCCTGTACCGTGGGCCACTGTGACACACTTCCAGAAGAGCCTTCCAGCTGGTCAGCTGACTCACATCTACCAACTTCTCTTCTTAGGAAGAAGCCAGTCTTATCTTTAAAAATCACTGTGCATGTCCTCCATGGGAACTGCTCCCAAGTTTCCCTCTCTGCTTCAGATTCAGCTTAGCGCCCAGCAGTCTGGGGACGGAGGCAGAGCACGCCTGCTGCAGGCCTTCTGCCGTCTCCACCTCCTTCTCCGCATGCTACCCTATTCTGCGCCACATCCTTACCGCTCCTAGTGTCTGTGCCCAGCTCCCTGAAGCTTCCCGAGCCTCAGGACCTTTGTGGCAGCAGTAGCCCCGGCCTGGAGCGCTCTTGGGCCTGGCTCTTCCTGTCATGAGTCCCCTGCCTACTTCAGGATGAAGTCCAGTGACTTCCTCCTCCCCTGTCCTCCCCGCGGGCCTTTCTGCTCATCTTCCTGTCCTCGGTAGCACTCGGCGTGTTATGATTACCTACTTACTTACTCTTTGCCTGAGATCAGACACCCGTGAGTAACCATGGCCACTGGTACCACGCTGTGCTCTACCTAACAGTAGGCACATATATTAAGAGAATTAAGGTTTAGGTTTTGTTTGCTTGTTCTTCATGTAGGCCCAAGACCTGTTGTGGATGATACAGAATGGGTGAGCTTGAAAGATTAATTTGATATTGAAACTGTAATTCCAGAGCTATGGCCGGACATGGAGTTGTGAGGCCCAACCCCATGTTACCCGCTTCGCCTCTGCCAGGGGTAGATTGCCATAGACTGGCCTCTGTGAGGATCGGGTGTCTGTAAATGTCTTAACATTAGCTGGCCAGCGCTTGCCCCTTTTGTTGTATAACTCACTGTGGAGTCAGGGAGATAGCTCAGAAGCATAAGGTCCTGCCTGGCATGCACATGGTCCTGAGTTCAATCCCCAGTACCAAAAAACCAAAACTAAAAATGAGAAATATAATACACTGAAAAGAAAAATATAATGCACTATGGAATGTTGGTACCACACATTTTAAAACTTCCATATCCAGTTATGTAACTAAATGTTTTATCTTGGTATGGAAAAATGACAGCATAGGCTTGCCCGGAGCTACAGAGAAAAAAGACACATTTCTTTATGGCCCTGATTGAGGGAGCACATAGAAACAGACCAGGTAGGGGGTCAGGGAGACAGCTCTGCGGGAATATGTGCCTGCCAAGCCAGCGCAAGGTTGTAAGTTCAGTCCCTGGTGCCACCAAAAAAAAAAAAAAAAAAAAGTCGAAAAACAAATTAGACAGTATTCTTTAACTATTGACTAGTGTTCCCCATTTGACAATTTTGGGTCCTGTCTCCCTTCCTGGGGTTCTGTAAAATCACTTGGGTGTGAGAGAGTCCCTGCATCCCAGAGGTCAGTGTGTGAGGGCTGTTGCGTCTGTTTTCTAGTAAGCATGGAACCATGTGACGTGAAAGTCTCTCTTTCCCTCTAGAAGGAGCAGGAAGCTTCGTGGGAAAGCTGCTGCTCACCTCACTCGGTCATGACAAGACTTCACTGCTAAACAGAACTACTTGTGAACTACTTCATTATTACAGTGAAAAGTTACAGGAGCCAAGAAGCTTTTCTTTTGTTTGTATGGCTGGCACATAAAGTAATAGGCGTTTGTAACATCGTCCTGGAAAAATGAGTAGCTGAATCCCACAAGAGCTGACGGTGTCCTGTGGCAGATAAGGGAGTCTAAAAACAAAATGATGCATTCTTGGCAAAAGCAGGGCTAGTTTGTCAAAACTTGCTTGGCCCAGGAAGAAGGTCTGGCCGGGCTTCCTTCGTTGCCAGTGAGTGCTACGTAGGGCTGGGTATCATGTGTCGCTTGGTGTTTTTATCATTGTAGTACAGGTTTGCTTGCTCAACTCTCAGATAGGTCACTGTTGCTTCCTCCTTTCTTATCTCGCTCTTTTCACCTTCCATGCTTGGCTGATTTTGGTTAAGTGGTACAAACATTGAGTAACATGTATTGACGTTGGCATGCACCCCAAAGCCCTCAGCGAATGGCTTTTCTCCTGGTTACCTTAGCTGACACTCCTTTCACTGTAGTTGTACCGTTTTCCTAACACGGATTCTGGTGAAAAATGGAAACCATCGGGTTTAATCCTTCAACTGCTATGTTCTTTAACACTAGAAGCGGTGGCTGCAGTTGCAATATCATTAGCAAGTTAAGTGTTGAATATCAGCTTGGATTGTGGCCTCCTGTGAGTCACCTGCCTTTTGAACAAGGTGTGTCCGTGCTGGAAAGAAATCATAGCAAGGCCTGCACCACCACGCCAGGTACTTCAGATGTAGTTGCCACACCGGACCTAAAGTGGTTTTCAACCACCAACATTAATAAGAGTAATTAACATTTAATGTGCCTCTACATATTGCTTTATTAAACTTCCCTAAGAACTAACATTTTAAGCATGTGTAGCAGGACTCAGATTAACGACTTGATCTTTCAAAGATTTGTCATTATTCGATATGTCTTTTCTCAGGAGAAGCCCTATTTGCACTTATGTATTGCATTTATGTATTGTATGTAGATAATGGCTTTTAAATAAGAATCTTTGTACTTTTCACAGCTGATGAGCTTGTGCTAGGCCATGGTGTTTTTTCTCAGGGAAGACTCATTTGGAGGAGAAAGGAAGCCCTTAATGCCCTAAGCGATTGGTCTGAGGAGTTGGCACTAGAATGTTCTCTCGCATGTGTTCTCAAGTAGAGCACATTTTTATCAATAGTGTTATTTCAGTGACAGGAAAACACTTTGAAATTATCATTGTTACCATCTAAGCCAGGGGCCCTGGGGAAATAGCTCCATGGCCCAAGTGCCTGCCTGGTAAGTGCAAGTTCGTGAGTTTGAACCTCAGTCCCACCAAAAAAAAAAAAAAAAGATACCATCTAAGCCAATGCATATATAAACTATTCAGTTGTATTTTTTACCTTTCATATCTTCATGATCATGTAATGATACCCACATTGTCAAATTATTATGTAATTTTCTGTAGGGTTTTTCTTGGTTGACCTTTTAATATTGATGCCATCCATGTACTTGAAAATAAATATCTCAGCAGTTGTTATGATAATGGTTACAGTTATTCCAGCTCAGAAAGAAGGTACCTGTGGTCAGTGCATGGCCAGCACGCCTGCTAGGAGATCTGTGGAGAGGCCCAGGGGTGGGCAGACCACCTTCCTTCCTCACACTTGGGCAGGCTAATCCTTGAGTCAGAGACTCTGCACACAGACTGCACAGCTGCACTCCAGCCGCTCGCTCCTCGCCCAGCCTGACCAATCAGCTCCTGTTCATGCACTAACACACTTTTGGAGGAGTCACTGACCCTTGAGCTCAAGGGGCAAAGGTCAAGGGTCTTTCTCAATGCTTTTGACTCCGTATTCTTATTAAGACTGCCTCAGGTTGCTTTAGCAGACGTAGCCATTGTAAAGAAGCCATAAGGTGAGTGTAGGTGTCACATGGTACAGACCTTCCTGCAGCGGCCGTTCCCTTCCATGCAGAGCTTCTGACATGCAGGAGAGCTGTCAAACATTATGCACGAAGGGGGCTGGGGAGATAGCTCCGAGGCACAAGTGCCTGCTGGGCAAGTGCAAGGTCGTGAGTTCGAACCCTGGTCCCACAAAAAAAAAAAAAAAAGAAAACATTATGCACGTGACCAGCAATGACCCTGCCCTGCGCGGTGTGCCCTGCTCTCCTGTGTCCCTCCATTCCCTGGTGCACTTGGGAGTGGCTTCACCCCTGGCTCTGAAACAGTGCTCCGGGGAACGACACAGCACCCTGATCTTAACCCAGAGCCACATAGCTTGAGTGCGCCATTACTGGACTTCTAATTGTTTCCTGTGAGTGGTATTAGGACGTCTTTCTGGTACTCTGATTTACGCAGGTGATAAAGAGTGAGAATGAGAATCTTTTGAAGTTGGTTTTCTGGAAATTGCCAACTAATACACTTCCCTCCAAACAACATATGTAATATTGGACATAAAATTTAAACGTAAGGAAAGGGCAGAAATGAGATGGGAAGAGAGGACTTAGCCATATAGCAACAGCTTCTTTCTTTAAACAATAAAAATGAAGGAGAACTTGGAAAACTTTCATTGGTTAAGTCTGTGTGGTGAGTCGCTACTTATAATTTGTCCTTTTCATACTATTTTTAGCATGTCATAATTTATAGAACAGAAATGGGTATTTTCTCACCAACCCAAGATTCACACTGGAAGACAACCTTTCACAGCACTGCTCTGAACAGGACCAAGAAGGTTAGCATCTGCATGTGACCCAAAGGAACAAATGACCTGTAGCACAGTCTTAGGGTTAAAAGTGTGAATAGCAAAACTAGATAATAATGCTGTCAAATTCATAAGGTTAAAGCATGCAAATAGATTTGGAAAGAAAGAGGAGAAAGGAGAAAATGACCATTTTCTGACAATGGCATGTGACTATGGTAAGATAAGGCAGTAAAATGCCCTGTAGAGTGTTGTATGTATACTTTGCTAATCATGTTACCAAAGCAAATCATAGATCTTCCTCAAACTATGACAGCTAGACATAGTGTGCGGACACCAGACTCCAGACTTCCAGCTCTACACTTTCTCACTGGTGATGTGTGGCACAGTGCTGTCTTTGGGAGTGCAGTGCCCAGTTGGCCACGTGCTTGAGGGCATGGCTAAGCAGCTGTCTACAGGGCACTGGTGCCAGTGGGTTTTAGTGCAGGTATTCACTGAATTGCTGGAGTTATCCAGTGCTCTGTGATCCGAAAGATTCCACGTCAGATAGTTTTGCCCAGCTATGCTAGGTAAGATACAGTAAGCACACTTAGGGTAGGCTAAGCTGTGCTGTGTGGTAGATGAAGGGAATAACACATTTTCAATTTACTAGATTTTCACCTTGCAATCAGTTTATCAGAAAGCATCCTCAGTGGAAGAGCCTCTGTGTATCACTAAAATTTTACTCTATGTATCGTAAAAGTACCTTGCTTCTCACTTTTAGAATGATTTTTTCTAGATAATATCAAAGATGTTCACTGGTATTATCAATATAGGAGACAAATATCATAAACCTACTTGCTATCTATCATAAACCCAGCTGCTTACATATGTATTTATGATATTTAATTTAGGCAAACAGTAGTATATTTATCATAATTATTGATAATTGGTATGGAAACCTCTGAGGGCCTCATCAAAGTAATTTTCATTTCACCTATATTGGAAATTTATGAGATTAGAGTAGAAATGCAACTTAAATTTTTTATCTGTTAGGATTTAGAGACTAAGAGACAATTTCCTTAAAAGTTGAATAGCCGGGCGTGGTAGCTCACACCTGTAATCCCAGCACTCAGGAGGCTGAGGCAGGAGGATTGGTGTGAGTTCGAGACCAGCCTGGGCTACAAAAGTGAGCTCAAGGCCAGCCTCAACTGCATAGTGAGACCCTATCTCAAAAAGACAAAAAAAAAAAAAAAAAAAAAGTTGAGTAAAGGTCTATATTTTATTTTATTGGAACTATATATCTAGGTAGACAGACAGAAAGACACACACAGGCGGACACATATCTCAAGTACATTTGTTCATACTGCAAAGGCAAATTATAATCTAGCTGATAAATGTGATATATTAAATGAATATTCACTCATATCCTTCAGAAAGATTCAAAGCAGTTCACTTCTAGCCCTAACTCAAAACAAAACTAACCCGACTGACTTTAGCTCTGGCCAGGATATTAATGGGGACAGATGGTTGCACAAAGATAGGTATTCCTTAACCAATGCTGTGTGAGAAACTGCAGCCACTTAAGTCACACTCATTTCCACAAGGTTTCTAAGGGCAGGGGATCTAAATGAAGTCTGGCCAGGTCACTCTGGCTTGGCCTGGCTCAAGGACTTGTAGTTCTTCCTCCAGTGTGGTCTCCATGCAGCTACAGCAAGCTGTACTGGACTAAATTCTGTTTCCAAGAATAACCCATAGTCCCGGTTCCCTGCTGGCTCATCTGTCCAGAGGCTTTTGCTTCTCCACCTTTGACATTTTTGTGATACTTTTCAGCATATCAGATTCAACAAAGTGAGTGCTGTGGGGTCAAAGGAGCAGGACTGGGGTGAAAGCCTTACTTCAATGAATAAACTTGTCTTGGAAGTCACGTACCCTCTTTTCCATATTCTACCTGTGAAGCAAATAATCTTGGCTCTCTGGGAAGCTGACCACAAGAGAGGATCGGAAGTGGTGGTCACTGGGGCCACTTTGCAGGCTGGCTGCCGCTGTATATTTTCCTATAGTCAAACAATTCAGTAGGCTTTAGTCTCTAATGTGAGGAACCCATAAAATCCATCCTGGCAGTGTCTACTTGCCTATAATTTATGAGCTGACAACAGAGCAGTTTTACAACTTGTTAAATGATAGCCTCTAAGAGCATATATTTATTTCACACTTTCCACCGACAGTTGAAAATCAAGTTGCATTTCCTTTGAATGAACTCTTTTATTTCAAAAATTTTCATTAAAACTGATAGACCTTTTATTGAAACTGTTAATGTTTAACTGTTTGATCAGTCTTATATACCTATGTCTGTTGATCTAAACTGATTTGATGATGAAAATATGTAATGCAACCATTGTTAAATTTTTGTTTTGAAATTCTGTACTATATGTACTCTTACTTGTTACTGTTTTTTTTATCTTTGTTTCTGCCATTTTTACTCTTTAAAATAAAATTAAAGCCGGGCGTGGTGGCGCACGCCTGTAATCCCAGCACTCGGGAGGCTGAGGCAGGAGGATTGGTGCGAGTTCGAGACCAGCCTGAGCTACAAAAGTGAGCTCAAGGTCAGCCTCAACTGCATAGCGAGACCCTGTCTCAAAAAGACAAAAATAAATGAATAAATAAATAAATAAATAATAAAATAAAATCTATTTTTAAAAAATCTGATAGACCTCAAACTATAGGGCTTTTTTTAATAGTATATTTTAAATTCTGAGACTTTCAGAACAAAAGAAAACCATCCTTATTAACCAAACTTTCAAGAATATTATAAAAGAATTTGAACCTTTTCTAATAATAATTACTCATAAAGATTAATAATAAACATTAAGAATTATTAATGCAATATTTATTTTTCCCAGAGGCATATAGTAGCAAAATAACACTCACTTTGGAGATAGTCATTCACACTGTTCATTGTATTTCCAATATTGTTAGAGTAAATATACCTTCAAAATTAGTGTGGATTATCTCTTATTAAAAGCAATAAAAAAGGGCCTGGCGGGATGGCTCAGTGGTCTAAAGCGCCTGCTTGGGAAAGCTTGGGCAGCTTCAGGGACCGCGGTTTGATCCCCGGCACCACATGCTGCACCAGCCCTGCCCTTGCGGCGGGCTGAGCCGGCCATAAAAATTAGTGCCTAAACAAACAAAGGTTCTGAAACAAGAAAAAAAATAAGTAAATAAAATTAAAAAAAATTTTAAAACGCAATAAAAAAATAAAGAGCTGATATAAAAAAAGAAAAAAATTAGTGTGGACGGGCCCAGCAGGATGGCTCAGTGGTCTAAAGCTCCTGCTTAGTAAAACTTAGGCGGCTGCAGGGATCGCGGTTCGATCCCCGGCACCACATGCTGCGCCAGCCCTGCCCTCAGGGCAGGCTGAGCCAGCCATAAAATTAAATAAACAAACAAAAGTTCTGAAACAAGAAAATAAATAAATAAATAAATAAATAGAGTAGTATTAAAAACTGGCATAGGGTGACATAAAGAGGGGGATTTGGTATCAAAATAAATCATTCTTTACACATTCAGCATACTTTGAAAAAGATCCTGGAGGAGCCGGCGAGATAGCTCAGTGGATTAACACACCTGCTTGGGCAAGCTTAGGCAAGCGCAGGGATTATAGTTCCATTCCAGGGCAGGCTGAGCCAGCAACCAAGTCCAGGTATGGTGGTGCACGCCTGTGAACCCAGTGCTGGGGAGGCTGAAAGCAGGAGGATCTCCCTGAGTTGGAGCTGCACAGTGAGACCTGCAGCAACCAAATACAGTTAAAAAGTAAATAAATAAAAAGATCTTTGAAAAGTTAAATTATCGCTCATATCTAAATTCCAGCAAAGACTCGAAACATTCCTAGGTGCTCCGGGGTCTTCCCAAGGATGGAGCGTGTGGCTCCAAGTAGCCCCAGAGGACCGAGAGGAGGAAAGGGCACTGGGCTGCGTGCCCTGGGCTCAGGTGGATCTGCTGTGCTGTAGTTCTGCAGGGGCTCGTTGTCCTCCAGCCTCCTCTGTACCCGGGATCTGTGTTCAGTTTGGTTTTTCACACTCATGCTCCTCTGCCTCGTCTTCTACTGTTGGTCACTGTGTGAACATTGGGTTTACCCAGAACTTGGTGTTGTGGCCCTGTACCCAGTGTCACCTGAGCAGGGTGAGTTGCAGACCTGGCACTGTAGGGTTCATGAGCTGGGTTTGTCTCTGCCTTACAAAACTGGCACAATGAAAAGTTGTGCCCATCCCGTTGCCAGGACAACTCCACTGCGAGCCCTGCAGAGCTTGCAGTTTCTCCTGCAGGGTGACTTGGGGACCCTGATGCCCCTGGGGTCCCTGAGTTTGACTGGCATGGCTCACCCACTGCTGGGCAAATTAGAAGGCAGAATGTTCTTTTCCTTCTACTTCTAGGTAAATTTATTTCCTCAGTCTGGTCCTTATGTCAAATGTTCCTAATAGCTTAGCTTTAATTATTCATTAAATTAACTTGTATTTATTGACTCTTACATTGGCGAGGCAGTTCATTTTCACAGTGATAAGAGACACAGTCTCTCCTCTCTGGAGTAGATGGATGTCTTAATATTCATGACACACCGCAGGAGTGAGTGACCCTGCTGGTGAGACTGATAAGTGTCCAACAGCAAAGTCAGCTAAAGAATGCTAGAAGGGTCCCGGCTCAGAGAAGGCATCCCTGCAGAGGCAAAGCACCCAAGTGTAGGAGAGAGGAAGTGCAGGAGCAGACAGGAAGTTCTAGGCAGTGCTGACCAAGAGGAGCTGGTGCGTTAGAGCATGGTATGGATGGTGTCTTGCAGCTGAGGCAAGACTGGGACTTGTAGAGGGTTGTCCGGGCCAGCAGGGGCCTTGGCTCAGCATGTCTTCAAAATTTTACATTTTTCTTTTTCCCCTCTTTTTAGCAAATATATAGAATACTTCCCTTTTTACTGGAAGATTTGAGGATAAAATCTGATCCTGGGATTTGATCCCGCACTTCCTCTCATGTTGATTATCAAAACCTTAAAGGTACTTGGAGTCCATTATGGTAGAGATCACAATTCGTTGGACCACATAATTGCTAGCTGTATTAACTGTAACAAGATCTGTGAAAAGCAGTAGATCCTGAGTGCCTTTCTCAGAAATTTCAAAGCCTGAGAAGTTATTAATCACTTTACGTGTATTGGTCTTGTAAATTTATCCTGAAGTGATCAAATTTAAAAATAAACCTCATATCATAGCGAATTATTGGTGATGCATTACATAAGCACTAGGATTTTTTTTTTTTTTTTTTTTTTCCTGTACTGGGGATCAAACTCAGAACCTTGTGCTTGCCAGGCACGTGCTTAAGCCACTAAGCTATTTCCCCAATTCGGGATTCTTTTCAAAGAACTAAGTAGAAAGCTTATTGGTATTGTTGTAGATAATTTATCTGCAAGTAGATGCCCACTTAACAGGTTTGGTGTCTGCCTGCTGCATTTTATTGTTACGATTGTCATATATATGGAGGAAGCAAAACTGATATGAGAAATATCCTGTATGTACCAAAAAGTAAATATTAGAATTTCTCATGAAAAAATTTTCTTTTATGTATTTGTGAGTTCTTTGTTACTACACTGGGGAAGAACAGCATTGAGTGGGCACAGGCGGATACTGGAGAAGAAAGATGACCTGCTCCTAGAAGCAGATGCTGTTGGCAACCCGGGCAGCACAGACTGAGGACACTGCAGTCCCGGAAAGGACTGACCTGATGTGGGAGCAGGGTGTGAGATGTGAGCCCCTGCGCTTAGGAGATACTTCTTTCTTACGCATTTGTTCTGAAACGATTGCTACCTGTTAAGGGTCTGTGGCTTTGTGATCTGCACATGGGTGTCCAAGAGGAAAGTGTCTCACGTGAAGACACAGAGTTGGGTACAGACGGACCCCGGGCCAACACGGCTCAGCATACTGCAGTATATTTGTGCACACAGGGGAGCATAATAAAAATTAATATTTTAATTTTCTGATTTACTTTAGTCTAGACAAATGAACATTAGCTGGTTGGTGGGAAGGCAGGGTATAAATAAGACTCATAGTATATATTGATATAATTCAGAAGGCCTAGATTTAATGTTTTGACATGTAGTTTTCTAATATCCTGTTCATTTCATGAGCTGTAATATTTAAATGATGTTGCAGTAAGTGTTTGGGATAGAGAATGTGGATATAGAAAATATATGATATATGCACTGTGTAGTTTTAAGTTCTTTGAAAATGCTTACATAGTCTAGCAAATGTGGGCTCCCAATAAATATCAAGAATCAAGTGTTACACCCACAAAAATCAGATCTATTACATCCTACTGTTATGAAACCAGGACTAAATCAACTTTATAGTAAATCTGCACAGTGTACCTCCACACCTTCCCTTCTGAGAGAGCTGTTGTTTGGCCCATGAAGACTTCCTTGGCCATATTTTCTTAAAGCCACCTGACAGGAGAGGGCTTGCCTTCTGCTGGTGCTCAGAACATGGCACAGCCAGGCATCTTCCAAGAGGGAAGCACAGGCTCGAGGGCTCCACAGAGCTCTCCAGACTCCCTCAGGTAGCAGACAGAGAAGGCTGGAGGCTGTTGACTCTGTCTATCTGGGTCCTGTGACCTTAACCAACTTCACAGTAAAATTTTACTTTCAAAGGTGTTTAAAACGCCATTCTTTCCTAGCTACGTTCATATGTGCTGATTCCTGAAAGTTTGGTAAAATATCAAGTGAATGTCAAGTTCATTTCCTTCCCTTATGTTTTGGCAGTTAGTATGAAGCATCGTTTGCACACAGAAAGAAAATAACAGAGGATACTTTCAGTCCAGAACCAGAATGTGAATGTCCTTGTTCACCTTAATTACTGTGTTTGGACGAAAAGTTAGAGGTTCCCACAGTTTCAGTTACCTGTTTTTGGTCCTCAGTGCTTGTGTTATTAAGTGGTCAGCATTTCAAACTGCTTACAAAAATCAGTTTTTAAAGCTTGGTGAACAGACAAACGTAAGGCTTAACTCCCCGATTCAGTTGTGGATCACTGTCCTGTCCTCAGCTTCACAGCTAATGTGATCAGTGCAGTAAGTCACATGGGCCATGTTCTGCCAAACCGTCTGCTTCTGAATTGAACGTTTCATAGATTCTTACAGGTTAGTATTTTAGCATGTTTGATTTTCAAGCACCTTTGAGTAAATTGAAGTGCTGGAAACTGCCTAAAAATAGCAGGATAAGAACCAACAGTGGTGTCACTGGTTCTTGGAAATCAGTTCAGTTAAAGATTAAAACGAATTCTGCTGCTATCTGTCTTTTCTATGTAAGTATAAAGTCCAAGAGCTATACAAGTCAGGGGAAAAATTACACAGCTTCTGCCAAACTTTAAAAAAAAGAAAAACTTTAAATGATTTTGTGATCCTATGTTGTTTGCAAAGTCAGTGAACAAGCTGGGCTTCCCAGATGCTTGGGTGTTGCAGAACTCTGTCAGACGCAGCTCTTCGTGCACGCATCGGTTTTGTACACCTGCAGTGAGGGTGATGTTCCTGGCCTGGTCAGGCCCAGGCCTTCAGCACACAGTTTCTTGCCTGCAGCCTGTTCAGGGAGCAGATCACCCCGTATACCTCCCTGGGATTCTGTTCCCTACCATATCTGGCCCTCAACAGATAAACACCACCCTCCTGGCCAAAAGCAACAGTGCTGGAAAACCTTGGCTGCTGCTGGAAGGCGCTTGTCGTTGGCCGCTTCCTGTGCCAGAGCTGCATTCCTGCCCCTGCCCGGCCTGACTTCCGGCCCCATCCTTGCTCGCCTTGCTCCCAGCTCTCTCGCATGAAGAAAGGCAGGCTCTTCTCTCTGGTTCCTGGAGCCTTCCTTTCTGTGTACTATTTTCACCTTTATCCCTAGACACTCTTTATTTGTCTTCTTTCCGTGAGTGGATGCTCAGTTTTCTCCAGGGCTCTCCCTTACCTACCTGCTGACCCTTCTAGACTCACTCTCCATTCCCCTCGACCAGGCTGTTCTACCTCACTAGCTTTGATACTCAGGTTTTCACTGGAGCCCACAGGGGGTTAGCCAGTGGACATTCCTTTATCACCTGAGGGACCTTGTCAGATTTGTCTCCTGTTCCCTGGACAACACCCATTGCCATCTGTTGCTTGAAAGAGAGAATTCTTCCAGATTTGTTCTGATTCATCCTTTTTGTTTCTTTCCTTGACTTATCTACTCCTTATAATTTTTCTCATGATAAGTTTATTGTTAGATACGCAATACCAGACCAAGTCACTTACTTTATGTACTGTTTTGGTTGAGCAACCTAGACCATCCTCACTGTACATGTCATGCCTCTATCGTATTTAAAAATCTGTTAACATGTTATAGAGGCTATCATAAATAGAATGGGAGAAATTTTACTAGAGGGCATCATGCTTTAGACCTCCATGTCAATAGGAATTTAGTAATTGTCTTGCAGGAATTGTTTGGAGGCCTAGATTTTTATACATAAACCATTATTTATTTTATTTTTGAAAATATAGACCTGTCTTCTTAGACATTAATGTGTCCTCGTGCTTTGTAGACTAAATGAACACTGAAAATTTTCTATGTATTGTTTGCCATATGCTTGTTGCATAATTTGGTTTTTTTGTTTTGTTGCTGCTTACTTGTTTTAATTAACTTAAGACACTTGTCACTTGGCATGATTTGAAACCAAACAATTTCAACAGAAATCTAGACTTCTTTTTTTATGTGTTTAGAATACGGTCTACAGGGTCTCACTACACAGATAAGACTCTTAGTGATCCTAAGAGTCCTTCTGTTTTCAGCCTCCCTTGGTCCCTGTGGTGGCCCAAGCAGACACTTTAGTGTGCTATGATGTCTCACTGGCCCTAAAGCTCCGGATTTCTTGAGTTCAAAAACTTTGAAACTTGGTAACATTGCCACTGGGCCAAGGATTAATATCTAGAATATATAAAGAACTAAAAGGAAATCAGGCACACCAGTCAAAAGCTGGGCAACTGAAATGGACAGCTCCTTGAAAGAAGAAACAGAAAGGGCCAGTGAGTACAGGAGGGAGAGTCCCATGTATCTGGCCACTGGAAAATACATTTTAAGACTGCCTACATGTCCTGTCAAGGAGCAGCTGCCCTGGAAAGTGCTTATAGATTTGATAGAACACCATGCTGACAGTAGATACCTGGGCTTTATATGCACGTGAGCCTGTGCCTCTTGTCTTAAAAAGAACCTATTTGGACCAAAACATAGTATCTCCCAAAATACAAAAACAAACAAACAGCATTCCATATTTCCCACCGCACAATAAATCATTGTCGATTTTTTGATGTTTGTGTTTTAGCCCCATCCCCCCCAATCAATTTTATCCTGTAGAATTTTAGTTCCTTACTCAGGGGTTATTTTCTTAGCAAATTACTCATTCAATTTAATAATCCCCAACGATTTAATAATCTTAGGTTTCCAAGTCCAGCAATAAGGGCATCGGACACTTCCCCAATCAGGGATTCTAATCGTTCACTCAGGCTTCTCTCTGGCTGTGAGCTCAAAACTGTGATCGTCGCTTGATCTCGTGGAGGCCTAAGTAGGACAGAGACGCAGTGCTGAGTCCTTCGGGCCTGATCTCTAGCTCTTTGTACTGCTGGAGCCCCGCAGAGCACTTGCAGGCATTCTTGTCCTGACTTGCCTGCCAACTTCAGGACCTTGGAGGTGAGAAGTGAACAGAAGTAGGGTTGGGCAGTCCACTGCCCTGGCGTGGTTTGGCAGCCCAGCCCCAGGTCACCGCCATCCTCCCGTAGAGCTTGCGCCCTGTAGCCTGGCCCTCGGGAACAAGTGTGCGTCCCTTCGCCTCTGGCTTAGCTGAGTCGAGTGATTATCTGCTTGGATCTGAAATCGCGGTGTATTTCAGCTGTTGAAGCGTGCTCTGCTGTTTAGTATGCAGCTCATCCAGAAATTAGTGCTTAGGTTCCTCTGCAGGCTCCTGAAAGAGAGCTTAACCCACTAAGGATTACTTCCGTGACTTAAAACACAGAACTCACTGCTCTGGTATGTAATCAGTGTTCAATGGAAGCCGGTTTGTTCCTTATTAGGAAGAGCCACTGTCCAAGTGATCCTGAGGATTCCATGTGTATTCTGGCAGCCTCGTCATCTCTTACCTTGGGGGTGGGGAGCAGAAAGTCCACTTGGCAGTGCACATGTTAGGAAACACGCAAAGACGCAGAATCTGTGTCTCTTACTCAGCTACGAGTAGCGTGCCTACGAGGGACGTGTGCCCCGGCTGTGCACACTTCAGAATTCAGACTGGTGCCTTCCGGCCCCACTCGCCGCACCTCTGCAGGGTGTGCAGCATGTTCTAGCACCTGAAACGCATCGCTTTTCCTGCCGTTTCCCCCCTCTTCCTGCACACATGCATGCCCTGTGCTGCGCGTGCGGAAGGTGCTTACCTGGAGCTGTGCACTGCCTGTGCGTCTGATGAGTACCCTTACTGTCTTACTGGTAAATTCAAATGTGCCTGCACTGAAGAGCGCTTCTGTTGTTCTGTAATCAGGGAAATCATTCCTGTGCTGGTTGTTCCCAAACTAATGTGCACAGTGCACGTTGGTAGAAGATTCCCCTATGAGGGCGCTCAGCGATAGACAGTGTTGATGTACCCCCTGGTCTTAGTGCTGCATGAAGTAGCTGTGACCCAAAGGAAGTCCGTAGAAGGAGACTGGAGAGCTTGAGGGACAGAAGGAGAAGGTGAAGTTAGGTGGGGAAACGGAGGTCACATAATGCCAGATCGAGGAGATTAGGCCAGTTTGTGTTTTGTTGTAGTGCCCTAAGTCATGGTCACATCTCAGCTGCTGGCCAGGAGGTGGGCTGTGGGCTCCAGGGGCTCTGGGCGGCGCAGCAGGTTGCAGTGGATGCTAGCAGAGGAGTGACCTAGGTCACTAGGAACGGGCAGGCAGGGCTTCAGGCTCGGGCTGCGTTTTGAAGGGAATGCTGGCGGTGCTCATGACTGGGTTGGATGTTGTGTATGAGGGAAACAGAGGCACCAAGAAGGCGCTCTGGCGCCAGCATTCTCTCTTAGTCGATTCCTTCCCCTGAGTTCACCATCGCTTTGAGTTACTTCTGCCCTCAGAACTCCTGGGACACCGCTGCTCATCGCCTCATTCTGTTTCGTTCTTCCCTTGCCTGTCACCACCCTCGCTGGCAGCTTGCAGGTACCTGCCCAGAGAACCTTCTACGGGATTCTGGAATCCACATGCATTCCCTGACCTGCGCTGGCTGACCAAAGAGCAGGCGATTTCCACACAGTTTATTCAGAGAGGGAGAGGGGTGTGGTGGCTACTCCACCCCCACCACAGTGACAGGCCTTGCTCCTGCTGCGGCATGCTCACTTGTGTTGGGGAGACACTGACGCCCCGTGCTCCTGGAAGCATTGTTCCACAAATCCCAGCTCCGCGCCTTTATCTGCAGCCATAGGAGCGGCGGCCCTGGAGCTTAGCAGCTACAGGCTACCTCCTGCCTCACACGGGCAGTGGTCCTAAGCAAGTGGGTTTTAAACAATGCTAACAATGGACGTTCATGGCCTGAGTGTCTTTGATAATGATCTCACTTGCATTCACACTGCCATCAGGCACTTCCACATCGGAGCTCTCAGAGGATTTCACTCAGGGCTCAGTTTCCAGGGCCGGGCTCTGTCATGCGGAGCTGACCAAGCTGTCACCTGTGCCAGCCTCAGCCCTATCGCCCCTGAACCTCACATTGCTGGGCCCTTCCCAGTACTGGAAAGTTAGCGTTCATGCAGAGGACGGGAAATCCTTTACTTTATGAAAAGCTGGCATCTATTGAAATAATCAGTCCAGGATTTTCATTGCATTGACTTTAATAATATGCTTTTATGAACCATACTTCGCAAAGAGAATTAAATTAAACAGACTTTTAGAGACCAGGAATCATTTATTTGCTTTGTGTCTAAGATTAACCAAGTTAAGAATGGAAAAATACTGTCAGGTCATAAGAGACTGTTCCCAGTCCCCGCAGTAGGCCTGTGTGCTGCAGTATATTTCCTAATCTTTGTTCTGGTATAACATTCTTCCTGTACTCATTTGAAAGTCATTATTCCAAAATATTTCCATGAAATTATAATATCAAGCATAATTTCAGGGTGAGATAAGTCTGCAATGTTTGTTTTATAATACTCACCAGTTTATTTTTTTAATACCGAGCCATGTTTATTTCTTTAAAATGGGACAATTCCACTAGTCCTCAGCAAGTTTAAATCACAGCAGTATTTTCTTTTATCTGAGTAGCATTTACTATTATTTTTGGAGTAGCCATATTTTGTTTGGAATATGCTGCGAACCGAGGGTCATTTGTCAGACATACTTCATAAAGACATTAGAAGGTACCAAAAGCAACTGGTAGGCAATCATAGTTTGTTTCCTTTTTTTTTTTTCTTGTTTCAGAACCTTTGTTTGTTTGTTTATTCACTCATTTTTATGGCCGGCTCAGCCCACCCCGAAGGCAGGGCTGGCACAGCATGTGGTGCCGGGGATCGAACCGCAGTCCCTGAGGCCACCCAAGCGTTCCAAAGCAGGCGCTTTAGACCACTGAGCCATCCTGCTGGCCCATTTGTTTTCTTTAATGGTTTCCCATTATTATTATTATTGTTATTATTATTATTATTATTATTATTATTATTATTGAGTCTGTCTCACCTGGCTTTAAGGGCATATCTCAGGCTCCATGTGGAGGTGGAGATCGAACCATGGTCCCTAGCACCTGAGTGACTTTGCCAAATCAGATGCTTTAATCCACTGAACTACCTGGCAAGCCCCCTCCCATTGTTTTAATATACGAAAAAATTTGATACATAGGGCTATGGAAAATTTATATTCTCAAGTAGTTTGGAGATGAGCATCTACACCTGTCAAGCCAGGCATAGTAGTACACACATGTAATCCCAGCACTTAGGAGCCTGAAGCAGGAGAATCACCCCAAGTGTGAGGCTGGCCAGCCTGAAATACATAGCAAGACCCTGTCTCACACAAACAGAACATCAGCAGGTGACATCTGCTTGTGTCAAGATTCCAAGAAGGGAGTGCGGCTAGGTCTTAACTGTCAGCATTCTCAAGGTGAAGATGCAGGAGCTATAACTTGAGTCCACCAGTGTGTTGGCTATTAATGGGTTAACACAGTGCTGCTGTCCATACCGCACGTGCACTCGTGCACTCAGTTCTCAAAGAGTGTTTGCAAATCAGAGGACTTTAACTGTGTCACTAACAGTCTGCTATACAGTAGTTACTTAGAGTAATAAACAGTGACCTAAACAAAACCTGGCTGCTTTGAAGGTGACCTGGCCCATCATAGCCTCCACACAGGCCAATGTCCGGAGCCCAGTGTCAGCTAGGCACCAGGCTCCTTGGCCCTCACTTCCGCTGCTCCCTCACTTACCTTCCCCTTTGTCGTAACTTCAGGCTTCCGCAGTCTCTTGTCCCTGCCCCAGTAGAGTCTGTGGCCCCTTCTCCCAGCCTTCCCTGAGGCTTCCTTTGTCTCCTTCATGCCTGCTGTGATGTGGACACCATCAGCCAGCGTAGTCTCTACCTTGACAGCACAGTCTGCCAGGATCTGTCCAAGGTGTGGTCTAACGGAGCTTGTTTCTCACATTAGTGCTGCCTTGCAAGGGTGAGGAGTCAGATCTTGGACCTGGGAGGGTCACATGGGAATAGGCTGCTGCAAGGTCCCAGGCCCTCCCATCCCTCATTTTTCTATCCCTAGATCCAGCCAGCCAGGCCCTCTTTAAGCCTGTGGATGCTTCTAGTCCTCCAGAGCCCTGAGCTGATAAACCTTTTTTCTTTCCACATGACCCATCCTCGGGTATTTGTTATAGCAACAGAAAACAGCAGAGGCAGCCTTTATCCCAGCAGCCTTTCTGGACTTAATGAGGTAGCCCCAAAATAGTTTATGTTCTCTGGGGTTTTCTACAACAGAGGTAATCTTTATGTACACACTGTGCCAGGTGAAAGGCAGGGTCGGATACAGACACAGAGGGTGGGAGCTGGGCAGAGGAGCTCAGGGTGGGCCAGAGGTCAGGGGTCTAGAGTCAGGGCCACCGTGACCAGCACAGGGTCGAGAGAGGACAGGAAACAGATGCGAGGCCCAGCAACAAAGCTGCTCGGTGCTGTGCAGCTTACGTGTTTCCTGCTGGATCTCCTCCAAGGACTGGGCTAGTGCAAGTCTGTGCCTGGATCAGGCAAGTGGGAGTGCGTGGAGGAGAGGGGACAGCGAGAAAGAAGGATGGAGGACTTGCGTGCTGGGGACTGAGAGCCCACTGCAGCGTGGGGCTGCGCCACCCCGCTGCTGTCCTGATGCAGGGACACCCTTTCTCTGTGCTTCAAGTCCCACTTGACATTTCCTGCTTCGTCCCCTCACCCCGCACCCTCTTTCAGGTTCCCATAACACTGCACCACCAAGCTCCTCAGCAGAGCTGTGCGCAGCCCCGCTACTGCTACCGTTCCCCACTTTGTGTCATTTCTCTCAGGACATCAGCACCAGAGAATCACGCCACCCTCAGTGTCCTAGGGTCGCTGCTTCCTAACTGGTTCTCAGATGCCATATTGCACTTCACTCAGACAGCATGTGTAGTTCATGGTGACACAGGATTGGGTAATTTTATCCAAGAATATTATATGAAAATTCTACCATTGAATTCCAAGTAAATTAACCAAAAAGGCCTCTATACCAAAATACAATAGTTGTGACCTCTTCCCACATTTGCGATGTTAAGAATCAGAACAGGAAATTGGACAGTGATGGATTCCCCTCCACCCACGCAGTGATGATCCTAGCATTCGTGTCCTCATTGGTGAATCCCATAAAGATTGAGGACGTTCCCATCACCCACTCCTACCAGACATGTTAGTGGGTGCTACCCGAGGACGATGCATCTCAGAGCCAGCCAGACTTTTGTTTTTAACAAAGAACTCAGCCAGGAGCAGTGGCGGATGCCTGTAGTCCCAAACACGCGGGAAGCTGAGGTACAAGAATCATTGTGAATTTTGAGACCAGCCTGGGCTTAAAAGTAAGCTCAAGGTCAGCCTGAATTGCATAGAGAAACCCTGTTTCAAAAAGACAAAAATAAATAAATAACAAACTCTGTTAAGTTGGAAAATTAAATTATGTACTATTTGCCCAGATGAGCTGAGCCAAAGTTTATGGGAAGTAAATTTTATTATTGAGAAATTTTTCATACTTTTCCTAATTTTAACTGTATATTTAAACTTTGCAGCACAAAAGGGAAGATAACCTGAATCCAGATGGAAATGTCCATAAATTATTTTGAGGAACTGTTTTCAATTAACATGTTTTTGCCCATTCTACAAATATACCCAGTGAAGGCTATAACATCTTAGGGGCTGGGGAGATAGCTCAGGGGCACAAGTTCCTGTCTGGCAAGTACAAGGTCCTGAGTTCTATCCCCAGTTCCACCAAAAAAAAAATTCTTAAATGCACTGGATGGGCTTACCCGACAAAAAGGAATTACAACTAAAAGATCAGTGCCACTCTGTTTTTGTGAAATCCCTCATGCAAAGGGATTGGCAGCATAACAAAAATCCTATTTTTTAACTTCAGTCTGTTCTGTCATGCAGTGACAGCAGTGTGGCCCCTTCACAAGGACACTCGGGCTTCTAGCTTTGAGCCTCCCGGGGCCTGTAAACCCAGGGAGGCCCCATTGTTTTGTTGGTCCATTCAGCCAGACCTCATGCTGAATCCAAGGCCTAAAGCTTAAGAGTTTATCCAGAGTGCACTGAAAGATATTTGAATTTGTTCTCATGATATTTCCCTGGAAACTTAAAAGTTCAACTTATTTGCCTGGGAGGAAAACAAAGTTTATTTTAGTTTATGGTAATGGTGATTAGTATAAAATATCTCAAATGAGTCACACCAAAGTTGGCCTTGAAAATTCCTATCTCCAAGTATCGGTGGCTTTTAATATTATTCCACTTCATGGTGGAATAAGGAGTTTTAAATATAATTGTTCTTGTTTACAAGTTTCTGTTTACTTGAGTTTCTATTATCCTAGCTTCCTGAATCTCCAAAATACTGTATAACTGTGTTAGAATCAGAATCAGCATCATGGGCTTTTCCCCCTTAGAGCCCTATGAAGTCTGTTCAATTGGCAGCACCGCCAGGCCCCAGCACCATCCTGTCATTTGGGTGAGCGAATAGTGGTGGGGTCTGCCCTTGCCCAACGGGTTCTGATCAGAGCAGGAGTCTGCAGCCAGCCTCCCTGCTCAGATCTTGCCTTTGCTGGTCCTGAGCTGTGTGCTGTGGGCGCTGACTCAGTCGGTTGATCTCAGGCACCTGTTCCAGATTTCCAACGTGCCAGGGTGCAGGAGCTCCTTGCAACCTGCTGAGGAGCTGGCATATGCTCACTGTGGCTGTGTAGGAGCAGACTTGGCAGCTGGGTTGTTGAGAAAAGAAATCGTACAGGACGTTGGTCAGAGCAGTGTGGGAGCCAGGTCCCCTTAGAACATGAGGTGGGCAAACGAGGACCAGCAGCAGCTGCATTGAGAGATGGTCTTCCGCGTCATTGCGTGGCATCAGAAGACCTAGGCCATTGCATGGCAGACATTCTGAAGGGTTGCTCCCCAGCATTGTCTTCTGCTCAGTTAGTGAAGTTCACATCTCAAACCTGTTAGTGCTCACTTATATCTCTACAGTAGAATCTTGAGATTTTGCTACTAGGATTTCAGGTGCGTTTTTGCTCTCCAAGTAGATACTGCATGAAAAAGAAAACCAGACAAAACTTTGTGGAGCTTGGAAAACGATTTTCTAAGTTAAATTGAATGATACAGTTATTCAGAAGCAAACCAAAATGAAATGAAGACAATCCTCACACTCACGAAGAGAGTGAAGAGCATTCCCAGATATGACTTCCAGAGGCAAGGAAGTGTTCACTACCTGTGTGTATTAAGTAATACAAATGACAGAAGATTATTCAAGTATGTCATGTGTATACGTGCTATATCAGTGATTTAAATCATCCGACATTATTTGACCCTTATCTATACTATGAGTAGATAGGAGTTACTGTCACTGTGTGCCATGGAGTCTTGGAGGCAAGAAGAATTGAACTTTCCTGAATCCCTTTAACAGGTAGTTCTGCCTGGAGCCCGTGCCTGACCTGTCTGTCCTCTTCTAACCCCTACTCTGTAGTGACAAAGTGCACCTGGATTTCTGGTCCTTAAAAGGCTCAGTGCATAAGTGGGGCCGTGCACGTAGCCAGGGAGCTGCAGTTTCTCAAGGGAATTTGGGTCCCTGCAGAGGACGGAAGTTAGAGCCTGGCAGGGAGCAGGCAGCACCTCCTGGATTGTCCTGCGTTTATCCTAGCAACTCAGGAACGGAAGCGCTACCTCCAGAGGAGCAGGAGCCGCACGGAATGCACGTCTGGCCCAAGTGTGCACCGTCCCACCTAGCTGCTTTTACACCAGTTATCTTACTATATTAATGTTTAACATTGTCTTGGTAAGAAGTATTTTTTAAGATTTAATAAATGTTATCTGACCAATAGTCTGATGGTATTTTACTTTCAAAAATGGTTCTATTAAATGTTTTAAATTTAATGCCTGATATACATATGGACTTATTAAAATACCTTCCATAATTGCATTAGTATGGTAATAAAATTAACTTAATAAAATTTTAAGAAATGTCATGGGGCTTTTTTATTGCAAGGAATTTAAATTTGTTGGCAGAACCTAGGAGCCCTCTGTTCCGAGTTGCAGGCCCCACGCATCATAGCTCACGCATCTCTTTCCGTTGCTGAGTGATTTTCTAAATATAATCACAAAGGATGTACTTCCTTTGTATAAAATCTCATGCTGAAATGAGCTCCACATGAGTGTCCAAGGAGAAGCCGAATCAAACTGCAGACACTCTGGGGATGCACGTGCCTGTTGGAACATACTTAGCTGCTTTTAGTTCCATGATACCTGTGTCCTTGTCCGGGTGTCCTCAGGTGGCTGCCATGCTCTGGCATTTTGTCACTTAATATGCCTTTTAGAAACTCAAGAAGACCCTCTCCCATAGCCAGTTGGACAGTGGAAACTCAGTGCTGGCCCTCATATGTGCGGTGCAGGGTGGGACTGTCGGAAGGGTTCCAGGTTTCGCTGAATCATAGCTGTAGCCTGAACTGAGCTGTCGTTTGTGCCAAGTGCTATGCTAACCCTTTTACGGATACTGCCCAGTTTAACCTCACAAGATCTTTGAGCGAGCAACTTTTTGTCCCTGTTTTTACAATGATAAAACTTAGTTTATTATTTATTTAGTTATTTATTTAGCTATTTATTTAGTTATTTTTGTCGTTTTGAGACAAGTTCTAGCTATGCAGTTCAAGCTGGCCTTAAGCTTACTTTTGTAACACAAGCTGGTCTCGAACTCATACCAATCCTCCTGCCTCAGCCTCCCAAGTGCTAGAATTACAGGCATGTGCCACCACGCCCGGCCCAATAAAACTTAGTTTAAATAATAGTAGTTTAGCCGGGCGTGGTGGCGCATGCCTGTAATCCCAGCACTTGGAAGGCTGAGGCAGGAGGATCAGTGCGAGTTTGAGACCAGCCTGGGCCACAAAAGTGAGTTCGAGGCCAGCCTGAACTATGTAGTGAGACCCTGTCTCAAAAAGACAATAAATAAATAAATAATTTTTAAAAAGTAGTTTATTTAATTTGGCTCAGAGCATGCATATATTGAAAGAGTGAGACAGACAGACAGCCAGAGATAGACAGAGACAGAGAGATGTTAACTGCTTAAACTTTAACTCCAGATTGAGTTTGAATATTATACTGAGTAAAACAGCTAAATAATATGTGTATTGTTAGAAATTACTCAAGTCAATATTTAGTAAATATTATTTTATCTAATCTTTAACATGAGAGATATTTTGCTCAGTTCTCATTGGCTCTCTCTTACCTGTAGCTACTAGATTATTTTATTAACTTTACAGGTAAAGCAGTTAATCTTTGAACAAGCCTTTTAATCTCCAGCTAAACTAATTTATCGACATCAACAAAAACAAAAACAACCTATTTTTCAAGAATCTGCCTAATTAACAACTGTCCTTTGATCTCTGTGAAATATGTTTTAATTTCCTACAACACCGCTTAAGAGCTTAAGTAATTTGGAAGATTTGTGAACAGAGAAATTTTTATAGTCTCTACCCACTTGTTCCCTTTAAACTGGATGAGTTATAAAATTTGATTTTTTTTCTTTTTTAAACTTAGATTTCACTTACAGAAAATTACAAAGAATGTGACAAATATTTCCAGAATAAGCAGCTGTTCTTAGTGTGTGTGTGTGTGTATGTGTGTGTGGGTGTGGGTATTATGGCCTTCCCTGGGGGTGGGGCTGGCACAGCATGTGGTGTTGGGTATCCAACCTCCATCCCTGTGGTTGCCTAAGCTTTCCTAACCAGGAACTTTAGAACTTAGAGCCATCTTGCTGGCCCCATTTTCTTTGAAATATTTTGGTAAGAAAACATTATGTGTGTAACTTTCTTTTATTATTAAATTATAGCAATGATGATCTAGAAAATGTTAAATTACAAGGCTCTATGTATCATGTAAAACAGCCAAGTTAAAAGTTAGGAATAATCTGGCTCAAGGAACCTCATGCTAAAATAATTATCTCAGGGTTGTGGTGTGGAGCCCCCGTGGACCCAGCCCTCTGCGGTCAGTGGCTGCTTGTCTCCCTGCCTTTACTCATTAATCTCTATGCCCTTTGCTCATAAATCTGGGAAGAGCAGCAGGCCTGAGTGTGATGGGATGCGTGACCTTGTTTGTTTTCCATTGTGTGAGAAGCCTCTTACAAACTCAGAAGCCTTCTGCAAAAATTAGAAGGTTGACAGAAAAGGGCTGGGGACAAAGGCTAAAGTATAGCCTGAATTCTAAAATTAGTCTCTGATCCCTGTGCTGCCCAGCTGGGCCATGCGAGCGCCCCACCCCACCCCAACAGTGCTATGGGGAGGAGGAGGCTTAGCCCTTGTGCAGTGCACTCCGTAGGTGTGCGCTTTGTCCTGAGACAAAGAGCCAGGATTAGCAACTTGGCAAGAACGTGTGGGTCGCCCCTAGTTTAGGATTTGATGAGTCATATATGTAATGTATGGACCCTAGTGAGAAAGGCTTTGGGTCTTACTGAGCAGCCTTGCTTGCACACAGAAGGTGACTTGAACATCCTTGATCTTCCACAGGGGGTGGCAAGGTTTCTTCGAGACTAGAGTGGGCAGAGGCTCTCAGCCCCTCCGGGCAGAGGCTCGAAGCTTGCTTGAGGTGGAGCTGGAGCTGGGGGGTGGCAGGGTGCTGGGCTGCAGGGTGCCCCAGCCCCATTCAATGTTGGTGTAAGGAGACGTCCTCTTGCCCAGCTTTAAATCCATCGCAGTGACTTAATTGCAAGTAAGCCTCATATTTAGAAAGGAAATAGCAATTTTAAAAATCATAATGTAGTATCTTTTCATTTCCTTTGAAATGACAATTTAACAAATAAATGATAAATAACATGTAAACGTGTGAAGATAATTTCAAATTGGAAAACCTGAAGGGAAATTAAATTTCTTTCAAGCCACCTCCAACTCTAGGAAACAATTCTAAATCAATTCATTGAACCCTTTTCATGGAGGATTTTTAAGAAACTGCTGGTGGTGATCTGTGTGTCCTGGGTGAAGAACCAACACTTTATACAGTTTCGGCTGCTGTGCACACGTAATTTCACGTTCAATTTGTGTGTCCTAATTGAGTTAAATTCAGAGCACATATTTGCCGTGCTTCTCCAGCTGTTTCATGAAAACATCTGGGTGCCTGGGTATGGTTATTAACCCCCCCCATAATGTCGAGCATTTTCTTGACAGTAGCAACTATTTTTGCTGAATCATTTGATTTCTGTTGAATCATTTCCAAATCAAATTCAGGAGGACGCCCAAACCTTGCTGTTCCTGGTTTGCCACGTGGCTTTCACGAGGAGTGGAGCAGCCCCAGGACTGCCAGCGGGCAGTGTAAGTTTCATCACAACTTTCCGGGAATTGGAAATTCTCTTTTGCTAAATGCGCTTTGAATCTCCCCTATTTTCAGAACTCTAAATATGAGAAGAAAAGGAAAAAGTGGTGAAGAGCTACATTAAATAAATGGAGCCACAGAAAGAGCCTGGAAGTAGGGAGAGGTTGTTCACAGGGTTGGGTCTATAGTTAGATACAAGTAGGTTACTTTCTTTCAAAAGTCACTTTTGCCAACCAAAAAGAATGTGAGGACTAAGTTAACCTCAGTAACCAAGAATGGCTAACAATTAACCACCACAGCTTCAGCCAGCCACATGCTACCATTTGTAATACTTCAGAGAAGCAAACAAAACTGAAGTGGCTGAAAATGAAATGTGCACTTGTAACCTTCTTGTGGAGCTCTGAGTCTGACAGATTGCTCAGGTCGCCCATGTCTGTCGCAGTGGGCCAGCTCCTTTGTGGAGAACCAACTTGTTTGCTTTTGAGAAGAACTCAGCCAGAGAATCCCAACTTGTGCTGTCAGCCCTCAGCTCTAGAGAACGTGCCACCAGGCAGAAAGTGCTCAGCTGGGTGACCCGTGAGCCCATCCAGGCCTTCAGAGGCTGCGCCTGCTTTCAGTGTTTTCTCCCTTCTCTTTGTACCCCCCACCACCACCATCACTTTTGTAGAAGGAGAATTTATTCAGGGAAACTATGCTAAGTACTTTATTGGCCTTGTTTATTTAATGTGGTTTTTGTAGCTCTTGGGGAGATAGAGGTTACTCTTCACTTTATCAGATGTGGAAACTGAGTTTGGAGGTGGGGCAAATACCTAATTCAAGGTCACCCAGTTAGGAAGAGCGGGAGCTGGAATTTGCAGTGGTGACTCAGATTCCAAGGTCTATCCTTTTGAACTCTGCAGTGGAACATGGAGTAGCCAGGCCCAGCCCTTTGGCCCGGGCACTTGTGCTGTGTTCAGGGTGCCCGGTCAGTGGATCTGGTGCAGGGACTGGTCATCACAAGATGTGGTCCTGGATTTCTGAACTGCTCCAGCCCTTAAGGTCCCCTGGGAAGCCTTCTTGGACTTTAAGGAAGTCTGCAGTGGTTTTATGACAGGCCACACCTATTAGACTAAATAAAAACACAGACCCAGAGGGAAACGAATAAGCATCTACTTCCCAGACGCTGGTTCTATTTTATGAACACCAGGCTTCGATCTTTGTGTGCTTTCATCTCTCACATCTTTATATCCATGGTCCAGTCTGAGCCCTGAATCAGCAGCTCAGTGTATAATGAGCCCCCGTGGGATCAGGCCCCGGAATAGCATCCATCACATCACCACAGCTGGTCACTGATGCTCGAGCCCTCCTGTCAGAGCTGCTGCTTGTTCGGCTTGAGGTCCTCCTACCTGCAGAGTCCTTGCTTTAGGGTGTCCTCACCCGTCTTCTCCAGCCTCATGTGGTCTTCTGGGAAGTCAAGCTTGGGGGCAGTGAACCAGCCAACTTACTCATTTCCATGGGAAATACATGTCTGCTTGCTTGCCAAGACTTTAAATTTAAACTTAGGAACTTCATGGGTATGTGTCTCGTGAAGTGGATAGAAGCTTTTGTAGTTCATGATTATGGGTTTTGTTTTTCCTAGGTAGGTTTCCTTAGCTACTAAAAGAGTCTTTTCATAAACAGTAGGACCCATTATAATATTTAGTGTGTACCTTAAATGAAGGAAGCTGCTTCTGGAATTTTAATATATACTATAAAATTTCATCAAAAGTTGGAGAATTTCTTATGAAACCAGTTTAAAAGTAATTTTCAGAAAGTAAATTCATTCCAATATGTACTAATTATCAAGTATTAATAGACTATAAATCTGATTATTAACATCATATACATACACATCTTCACAGCTAAAGGGTATTCTTAGCTCTGTTAATTTTATTTTGCTATTCGCAATTAGGCAAATCTTCTCTGAATAGCTTTTAATTATTAGTTGGTCCACCATGGATTACACTGCATTGAATCTATTTAAAATGCTGATTAACGTGTGTGTGTGTGTGTGTGTGTGTGTGTGTGTGTATGTGTGTGTTTTCTCAACATCCTTAAGGAAAACAGGTTGACGACTGTGGACAATAACAACTTTAAAAAATCATTTTTAAGGAAAGCTTATGTTTCTATTGTTTTAACTTATTTGCTTATCCATATTCTGCTTTATAATAGACACCTTTAAGAGAGTCAGTCTGTGTTTTAAATATGTGTTGATTTCAACCACCAGAGCTGGCTTTGCATTTGAATCCTCAGTTTGTTAAGAGGGGTGTGTGTGTGTGTGTGTGTGTGTGTGTGTGTGTGTTTTACTGTATTTTGCCTAGAAAAATCTTCCCTGAAAAGCCCAGAGTTCGTACCAGTACTGTTCTGAGGCCAGATCGCAGTCTCACTGCAGCTACTTTCTGAACCGTGCGCCCCAGTGCTCCACTTCTCACTAGAAACCCTGGCGTCCACCTTCACCTGTGTCCTTCCTGGTGGACTCATGCACTGCCAAGGGTGTGCACTGAGTCCTTTTGGGAAACACAGAATAAAACACAGATATCATAAACGAGAATGCTGACTTCAATGTAATGTTATTATAGACTTAATCTCTAGGTAAATTCTTATCCAATTGCCTTGAAGAACATTACTGGTAGTTTTATAAATAAATTTCAAAACTCAGTATTTAATGTATGATTTCTTGTCAGTGAATTAGTATTGTTTTGTTTCTGAATGTTTAGGTTTGTTTAATCCAGTAAAAAGGAGCCAGATGTTGCCTTTGTTGACATAATTTTTATTGCCCTAATCAGCACGGCCTTGCACAGTTATAAATGACTTCATTAAATTAGTGTAGTTTCAAATTTATTGAGAGTAGCTCTACCTGAGTTTTAACAAAATATTTCCCAGAGTGTGACAACCTACATGTAGTTCAGTAGACAGACGAGCCAGTGTGGGCCATGCACCCTTCTGAACTGTGCCCGACTTGAAGAAGGTGACGGTGAAGCAGAACACTCTAGCACATGTTGTCTATGCTGAAATAAAGCTTGTGCACTTGGGCCCTGGGAGCTCAGAGGAGGGGCTGGCTCCCTCCTGTCCAGAGAAGACAGAGCTGAGGACCCAAGGAGCCCTAGATTTTTGATAGATGAAGAGAGGGTGGGGAGAGTCGACACATGCCAGCAGTGTGTCCAGGCCACACAAGTGGCACTGGTGGTCATTTCCTGTGTCACTGAGACACAGGGCTTGATACCCACAACTTAAAGGATGGGAGGTTTGGGCTCATGACTGCAGGCACCGTTGGCTGACTCCAAGACAGAAATGGCACGGCAGAGGGGGATAGAGGAGGCCAGGAAGCAGGGTGCGTCCGGAGGGAGCAGCCCCTTCTGGTCACATCCCAGGGACTGCCCTCCCTGTCTTCCCCTCCCGCCCCACCCTTCCTCCCAGCAGCAGGTCTCCGGGAGCCCCTCTCTAGGCTGATACGCAGGAGTGCAGCACCTCCCAATCCAGTCACCTTTCAAGGGCCCCAGCTTGAGCACCTGAGAGTTTGTGGTGTGTGTCCTGGATCTGAACCCTAAAGGCACCTCCTTTTGGGAAAGAAGATCAAATACTTGTTTAAGATGCCTGGGGTCTAGAGCAAGGTTGGAAGAGGATGAAGCCAAGCTGATGTGCAAGAGCTAGGTCATCAGGACACCAGAGCAGCCTGAATTGTGCCATGGTGAAGCAGCCATGAAAACATGGAGCAGAGGGCGGGCTGACAGAAAAAGAGGCCGGGATCCCCATCCGCTCACCCGAGAGCACACCTCCCTTCAGGGGGCCGGACGGGCAAGCAGCTCCTAATTTCTTCTCTTACTTCAGTTTTCCTGTTGGTGTCTCCGACAGATACATTTCTCTGTTTTGCTTCTCTTAAAGTAATAGAGCAATGCCTAAGAATCAACTAATTGTTTAAAATCACAAAGTACTTACAAAAATATGCTTCTAGTGTGCCCCATCCTACAGAAGTGATCCACGGAAGGATGGGAGCTGGGCGCCGCTGCACAAGCGTCTGGGCCCTTGTGATTGGCAGCATATTCTTGAGAGAAATAACATAGGCATTGACCATTCCTGGTTCGCTTCAAAGTCAATCATCAGGCAAGTCTCCCTGCTGCGGAGCAGAAATAAAACCCCGTTCTCTGGACAGGCATCGGCTCAAGAGGCCTTTGGTACATGTTCCTCTCGCTAAGGCCCGCCTCAGTTTGTAGCTTCTGAGCATTTCAGAAGCTCAATGGAATCCCAAGGACTTAGGAGGGGAGCATACTGTCAGAGCACAGGCATCGCACTGAGACAGCCAGGAGAGCCATTCGAGGGCCCTGGCTTGAGCGCTGCACCCTACTTTGCTTTATTTCCTTCCCGGCAGAAGTTGTTACAAATTTTCCACTTGCTGGAAGGGCTTTCTCAAGCACTGCAGCACAGCTTAGCTTATTTTCCTGGTGGAGAAATCTGCGTGTGACTATCTCAGCAGGTGAGAGAATTCAAGGAAGTGGTGACTTGCTAGGAAATGAGTTGCAAGACTGTGAATTTTTTTTTCCCCTTGGCAGTGTAATTTCCCAAATACCCCTTTCATTTTCACGTACAAGGTGTTTTTCCATCTCCCAACTCTTCCCTGAGGCTGAACACTAGAGGACGCTGTTCCCAAGCGCTCTGCGGAGCAGCCAGCTTCCCCAGGAGGCCTGCCAACCTTTAACCTTTGTGCTCTTGTTTCTAAAGTAAAGATTTTTGTATCCAGCCACTGCTCGCTGGTGGATATGGAATTTTTATGTTCTTTAAATGCAGCCAAACAAAACAGCTTCCAAATATTCTGCTTATTACCTATTTTCAAGGTGCTCTGTTCTGCAGGGATGCTTAGCTCTGTAGGAAAACGCAACCTGTTCATTCATTTTAGATCACATCAGCTCCAGTTGTATCAGTCCCTTTGAAATAGTAATTCTCTCCCCAGCATTTTATCCCTCTGTGCAAGACCTTAGCTGTCCCTAAGTATAACTCATTGGGAAGAGTGGAGAACAGTCACTATAATGATGTGCGCTGCCAGAAAAAACAAACAGTGGTGCTCGAGAGCTTGGCCAAGAAAGAGCCTTGAGACAAAATAAAAGCTCATCAGACACTGTAGGATTGCTGTGTGTGTGTCACGTGCATCACATACACATGCACACGCACGTGCACACACGCATGCACAGCAGTAACGACATACAAGTCGTTTAAATCAGTCTCATTGCGGGGTGGTATCAGGCCCTAGGCCTATAATTATATTACATAAAATTAAACAATAGCAGTGCGACCATTTTCACATGCTGAGCATTTAAAAAATGTTCTTCAAGTAAAATTACTTAGGAAGAGTGGCTTTTCAGATTTGTTCCATCAGAGTCTAAGGTTGGGCTCCACCAGCTCATTCGTTTGTTAAGTGCTTACTCTTACGTGGAGCCTGTCCTGTTTTGTTTATTGGGTGATGATGCAGGCAGAACCCGCGCACGCGCAGTGCACAGATGGGTGGGGCAAGGCCGTGCACCTGGGTCAAGAAGAAGAGCGATGAGGTCCACACAGGGAGGCTGGAGGATGTCTCTTGGAGAAGGCAGAGGAGAAGGTGGTGCACACACGCTAGGGAGCGGGTGCTGGGTCGGGGGGAGCACAGCAGCCCTGCGGCTTATGCTGGGGACAGGAAGGAGCCCTGCTCAGCCGGCCGCAGTGGGCGGCGTGGCAGGCTTGGCAGCATTTTCCTGCAGATGAAATGGGAGGTAACACCAGGCTCTGAGCAGAAGGGTGAGTCGGTGTGATGCAGCTTGCTGGTCCGGGAGCGCTGGCTTCCGAGGTGACTGTGTGGGGCTGGATGAAGGAGGGTGAGACGGCAGATGTCCTCTCATCTTCACGTGGGGGCAGCGGGGCCTGCAGATCTGCTTGAGGATGAAACGGCAGAATGCGCTAGGTCTGTTAGGCCGAAGGTTTCTGAAGCTTCATGCAGACTCAGCAAGCACACATGTGTGCGCATGTGGACATGCCTCTAGCCCGGCCCGACCCACGGCCGTGATGATTCCAAGCGTCAGCATACTCCGTCCTCTCCCACTTTCCTGTCTTCACTGCCTAATGCACTTCGCACATGAGCTGTCTTTCTCAGCACAGCTGAGCCGAGCCTGTGCGGGCGGGTGGCCTGCGAAAGCCTTCCCAGCGGCTTCTGCTCTCTGCTCCATGCTGCCGACTGTGCAAGGCACCGTTCTGCTCGCTCAACCCCTTTTTGTGTGGGGATGTGCCGCTCACTCCACACACACCTTTGAGCAGCACAAGCGTGTGATCACAGTGGAGTTGAGGGCGCAACCTTGCTCTGAGTAGTGGCATAAACTATCTCTATGCTGGTGTCCCTAACCTTTACCTGTGGCTATACTTGGGGACTCTTACCCCCGAAGCGTTTGACTGTCTACAAAAGATGGTATCCTTTGCCACTGCCAGACAAGTAGGCACAGGTTCCCGGAGACCTAAGCGCTGGGCCCTGTGTGGGCATGGCGCGTGCACCGCAAGAGCCGCACCGACCTTCCTCATTCTCTACCAGCTTTGCCTCCTCTCCGGGTCTGCTCCCGCCGCAGTGCTAAGCGCTGTGCTGCACAGGGGTGCGAAGCTTCGGCCTTGCTCGGCGTTCTCCGGACCTTTGATCTTCTGGTTATCTCTGCTCTGCCCCGTGACTGATGCCTCCCTGGCACTTCACGCTACTCAGTCTGGTTGTTGCTGGGCGAGCAGGGCTGGCTGGAGACAACGAGAAAACACGGAGAGGGGAAACCTTGGCTATTTCCGAACATCGCAGTGCCTTGCATCCTTGAAGTCTGTCACATCCTGCTCGTCTCCTCAGGCCCCTCTTGTTTATCGGCTCCTTCGAGAACCTGCTGGCAGGCCTGGAGCCCTCCCACTGGGGAAATGAGCGTGGGCTGCTGCGCTCTGACGCTTATCGCCGGCAATCAGGTCTCCCTGAGAATTGCTGCTCCAGACCTGCGGCTGTCGAGTCTGTGAGATCACAGGCTCTGCCATCTCCTCGCAGACTCGGTTTTGCTTTGTCTGATCTAGGGCTGTCATGACCAATTGCCAGGCTAAAGGTCTCAGAGCTGTGGAGGCTTGGAAGGCCGGGCCAAGGGGAGGGCATGTGGATGTGGTCTTGCCGTGCGCTTGGCTCTCTGTCTATGCATGCGTGGACGAGAGGGCCAGGTGGCCCAGCACTTTGTTCATCCCTGATTAGCGCCTGAAATCCAAGAGATCCCTCACTAGATACTGCCAGAGGAATTCTACAGGACAGGAATGTTCCTGTTCATAGCAGCTTTGGTTTTTCTGTTTTTTAAATTTATTTTGCTTTGTATTTTGTTTTTTTGTTTTTGTTTTTGTATTTGTACAGGGTCTCACTATGCAGCTCGGACTCCCAGTGATTCTCCTGTTTTCAGCCTCCGCAGCTCTGAGAATTACAGGCATACACCACCACTCCCAACTTGGTGACCGGCTCAGCACACCTGGGAGCAGGGCCAGCGTGGCCTGTGGCGCCACGGATCAAAACCCAGTCCCTGTGCTTACCTAAGCAGGCACTTAGTCTGCTGAGCTATCTCGCTGGCCCTTGGTTTTGTCTGTATTCACCTCTCATTAGGTTCAAGGCCTTTTAACCTGAGTACTGGTTTTTCTCCATGTTTATTCTGTCGCTTCAGAAATGAGCAAAAACACACGCTCCCTGGTCTTTTCAATGAAACCGGATAAAGGCAGCACCCCCAGTGTTCTTCCAAGGAAACAATTTCTTCTCGGCTGAGGATTTGGGTTATGGATCCAGTTTAGTTAACCATTATTGATTTCTTTTTCTTTTGGATTTCTGTACTTTTCCTGCATCTGTTCTTTTCCTTTTTCTGCTTCTCCTGCAGGTACACACACAGTCACTACCTAAATGTGCATTGATATGAGTGTCTTACGACTTTCCAGTTTGCTATAAGCCAGATGATCTCTCCAGGCCTTATTAAGATGGTATCAATGATATGCATAAAAACATCCTCTATTTGTCTAAATCTTTTGGGGAAGATTTTCTTAAGGTTTTTCAACTTTACTAATAGCCTCAAAAAATAAGCAATGACTTCGTTAAATGTCTCACCTTTTTTCTAGTAAATATTTTATCTACCTAAAATGTTACTATTCCTGAGCAAAGTGTGGTGGCGCACACCTGTAGACCGAGTTCTTTGGAGGCTGAGGCAGGAGGATCGATATAAGTTCGAGACCAGCCTGGGCTACCAAAGTGAGCTCAAGGCAAGCCTGAACTACATAGCAAGATCATGTCTCAAAAAGACAAAAATAAGTAAGTAAATAAATAAATACATAATGAAATGTTACTATTCATCTCTTTAACTTTTTAGTTAAAGCAGGATATGCCTGCATTTCAAAATAATTTGGTATCGATTAATTTCATTGTCATTCCTGAAGACTTACTAATTTCCATTTTACTTTAATATATATGTATATATATTATATTTAGTACAGGGTCTCACTACACAGATTGAACTTGTTGTGATCTTCCTGTTTTCAGCCTCCCAAGCACTGGGATTACAGTCACGTGTCACCACACCCAGTCTCAATTGCTATCTCAGAGTGCACTGGGGGTGGGGCCAGCATGGCAGGCCAGGGATCTGAACCCCTGGCGACTATGTCTGCCTAAGCCAGTGATTCTTAACCTTTCTAATGCTGTGACCCTGCAATACAGTTTCTCATGTTGCGGTGACCCCAAACCAAAAACTAATTTTGGTGGCTACTTCAAAACTCTAATTTTGCTACGGTTATGATTTGGAATGTAAATACCTGATATGCATTATGTATTCTCATTGCTACAAATCAAACATAATTTAAACATAGTGATTAATCACAAAAACAATATTTAATTATATGTTGAGAAATATGTATTACTAATTCCAATAAATAACATTTCACCGTGGCATAGCATGGGTTTAAATATAATTACAGTAATATCACATTAAACAACAGTGCAATATTTTGCAACAGTATGGACATCCATAACGGCGTGTGTTCCAGCTGAATAGCGCTGCGACAGATGGTGGTGCAACTTCTCAGTGGCTAAAGCCATCGGGAAATAGATATTTTCCCGATGGCTTTAGGCAACCCCAGTGTTTTGGTTATTCAACCCCCGCCAGGGTCGCGGCCCACAGGTTGAGAACCACTGTCCTAAGGAGACATTTTAGTACACTTGACTATCTGGCTGGCCCCGGAAGTACATTTTTAAATTACATTTTTACTGTTTATAACAGTGGCACTAGATAAAAATATAGTATGTCTGACAGTACTTTAAAAATATTTAGCTGGGTATGGTGGCGCACGCCGGTAATCCCAGCACTTGAGAGGCTGAGATAGGAGTATCGGTGTGATTTTGAGACCAGCCTGGGCTACAAAAGTGAGCTCAAGGCCGGCCTGAACTGCATAACGAGATCCTGTCTCAAAAAGATAAAAAATAAATAAATAATAAATTAAAAATAATTTTTAAATAAAAATATTTGTTGGAAATGTAAGAACATAAAAGACATTTTTATGAATGTTTTCTATTAATCTTTCTTGTTCAAATTGTTTACCTCTTTACTATACATTTTATTTTCAGGATTTATGAATATCTGGTATAGGTGCTTAAATTTCTATTTTTATTGTCATTTGTCTTCTTAATTCTGTGATTCAGTCAAATAGGGCTCAACATTACATTGATATATTTCATATATTTTTGGTGTTTCTGTAATTGTTTTACATGCTTTTAATTTTTTCTCTATATTTTGTGTTAGATGATTTTAATTTTTCAAGTTTAAATAACACTTTGTATTCTTTTTGATAAGGAGAGATTTTAGATGTAACTGACAACTTTATAGCTTAATTTTAATTTTGCTGTGTTATTAAGTCAAGTATTCTTAGTGAGTTTAGACTTTGGACACTGGCCATGAAAACTGATATATTCAATGAACCTGTATATTATTTATTATTGTGTGTTTTCTTCCTTCATTTTTCTTTTTCTCTACATTCTGCTGAATTGGAACTATTTTATCTTATTTTCCCATTATAAATGAAAAATTGTAGGCTATATCAGTATTTGCTCATAAATGTTAACATGTATTTAACTGTAGAAAAACTAGTAATGTCTTGTTTTTCAATGCTTGCATCTTATTGCATAGCTTATGACTATTTTTCACGAAAAATTTATTATCTTTTTTTTTTCCTCTCTTTTCTTTTTATTCATGGTGCCAGGGATTGAACTCAGGACCTTGTGCTTGCCAGGCAGGCTCCTATGTGGCTGAGCTATCTCTCCAGCCCCCCAAATTTATTATCATTGCTTTGCTAAATAAATATATGGACACGCACAGTTACTGTGCCATTATTTATTCCTTGCGTGTGCCTCTCTGCTAAGTTTGATGTTCTCTTTCCAGAAACTTCCACTTGCACTATCTTTTGAGGAGTATGTTGGTGCTGGCGACTTGGTGCTCATGGGTCTTAAACATTTTATTTTGCCCTAATCTGCTTAACGGCTGGGCTTGGTATACAAAGTGAGGTAGGCAGCTACGCCTCCTCAGCTCCCAGACAGCAGCACCACAGAGTGTGTTCCCACCTATTGTCACCGGCAAGGCAAGACCGTTGTCTGCCTGGCTGCTCTTCTGAGGGGGGCGTTTACACTTCCCATGCTCCCCCAGGAGTTTCATCGTTGTACACTTCCGCTACAGTGCATTTAGATTTACCTTCAGACACCGCGTTCTCCTGTGTCCTGCCTAGTATGCTGAGTACACTTCCAACCTTAATGTCTTACCTGTATCTTTAATTCTGGAAAATCCATGGCAGTTAACTTTGCCCGTCCCTTCTCTATCTCCCCTTCTAGCTCTACCCCTCCCTCACTTTCTTTGAAATTTTTTTCTGGATGAGTCCCTCATTCACTATCTTTCATTAATTTACTCTTTGATCCCAAGGTAAAAGCATCCTACTGAACGCTTATTTTACTTTCAATATCTACCCAATTTGTTTATTTTCACATTTACTTATTCTCATTTGACTTGTGCGTATGTTTTGTAAATACTGGTTCTCTTTCTTGATAATTTTCTGTGTGTCAGTCTCTGGACAGTTAGCATTCTCTTTTAAAACATTTTTCAGATTGCTTTATGAAAATAGTTTCATCTGGAGTATGTTTATATCCAAGTTGTTGATTTTTGTTCATTTCCTTCTATCCCTGTTTGCCCAGAGGCTTCATTTTTGTGGCACTTCTGGCTCACGAAAACATGTGATTGTATTTGGGCCAGGCTGCTGTGCTGGCTTCTCCGCCCCGTAGTCCCAGCCCTTCGCTGGCGCATGCCCTGAGAAGACTCCTTTGTGATCCATCATGCGTCTTGAGCTAGAAATCCAAGAGTCTGGTTCAATAAGAAACAGAAATAGAAAAATAATTCAAGTGAGTTGTCATTCGTTGTTTCTTAATTTCAGCTAGGGCGAAAGAAATGTTCTTACTTTGATTCTAATTGTGGGGCTTTGTGCTGTGAACAGTTATTTCAATACTGTTCTTCTTTCAGCTGCCTCAGTTTGGGGACTGTTTGGCTGCGACTTCCAATTTATCTCCTGCTACAGTGCTACCACAAGCTCTAAAGTAGAGGGAAGATGTAACAGGGGTGACTGCTCCAGTTTCAGAGCCAAACAGATAGCAGATGATTAAGGGCTTCCCTGCTGGGTACACCTCTGAAATTTCCTGTGATTCACTTGGGATTTACTCAGTTCCCTTGGCCAGAGCCTCTGTGTCTCTCAGAAAATATTTTATTGTTCAGTTCCTAGGACAGATGACTGCAGACAGGTCACATCTCTACCCTCCTGGGACACCCTGGCTGACTCAGTATTAATAATAACAGTGACCATCAAAGAGTATTAATCACTGAAAAACTGAATAAAGTCATAATTCTAAAATTGCTTTACATGCACAGTAAAGGTAGGTTAATAAAATGCTGATTTTAGTATCTACTCTTACGTTCTTCCAACACAGAAACTATATCCAAAGAAGGTCCTCTTCAGCTCTTCTTGTCACTTGCCTGGAAAACTGCCCTAAGTGACTTACCGTGTTTGTGCATCCTTACGTTGTCACACTGTTTTCTAGGGTAAATCGACCCTGGTAGGTTACCAGTTGTCCTAGTGCTGTAGCTTATGGATTTAATTCCAGGAGAAGAGCAATAATCCGTTTGGTTGATCTGCAATCCAAGGTACCAGTTCTAGAAAACATATAGAAGTTTCCCAGCTTGGAGAAAACAGTCAGACTAAAGCAGTGATAGTAAATCATGTTGTTTGTTCAAGACTTAGACTCACATAAAACATAGTAGCCAGCGGTGGAGCCCAGTTTTAATTAGGTACAAGATGTGCGTTAGAGCTTATCTCATTAATCAGGTAGCTGGGTCAAAAATGTCTCTTAAAAGCAGCTTTAAGGTATTAGTTTTTACTGACTTACTCATTTTGTTCTGATCTGCTGCTGTAATTAATGAATGTTTGAGCAGTGACAATCAGGTCGACTCAAGTTCAATCCCAGAGCCTAGCAGCTGAGGCCCCCACAGTGTGATTTTTCTTTTTCCAGCACTGTGGAGATACTGTGGATTGTTATTGTGAATAAAATGCTCTGAATGACAAGGCTACAAAGTACTGTGAAAGCAAATGTGGAAAAAATGATAATAATTTAGAAAAAAATCTCATTCACCTGAGAACAGTATTTAGAATTCATAAGAAACTCCTCAGTGGAAAGTTAGATACTAGATTCTGCAGATGGAAGAACTGCATTTGTCTTCACTTCATTGCAAAATAATAATCATAGCTGACACTTGGAGGGTGATTTCCAAGCATTTATGTGCTTTCTCATCTTAATCTTAAGAGATCCTTACAGAAGTCCTATATAGCAGATCATTTCTGTGTGGCTGCCTAGAGCAGCAGGCAGTCACCTTTGCCCAGAGAGCTTAAAGCTCTTGGATGCATTTATCTTACTTTGCAAAGCAGATGCCACTCTGGTTTCTGTCCCCACAGGTGACCCTGTTCTCATCCTTTGCTTCCTGCCAAGCACAGGACTTAGCATTCTTCTCTTGAGAACAGGCCTTCACAACACCATGGTGGTCTTGTTTCTCCCTCAGTCCGGTTCCTGTCCACAATTCTGAGCATTTATGGCAGTTCAGCAGGTCAGCCAAGAGCTGCAGTTATTCCAGGGAAGAAATGTAAATAGGCCAGCCACTGTCTCAGAAGGCTTGGAGGCGAATCTAAGTCTGTCCCATCTAAAATGTGAGCTGCCCAGAGTACTCCTCCAAGAGATGGTGTATTATCTAGGGCACTTTCTCCTTTTCTCTAAGAATCCACCAGGAATCGAAAGGCAGGGGGGATTTGGCACAGACTCTGAGTTCATGAGTCATCCGTAATTTCCCTGATGCTTCTTCTTATTCCAAACTTGTCCCTGACTGGCAAAGGAATAATACTAGGTGAGTTGGCTGAGGTCCAAGGCACTGTTCTCTTTCATCACAAACAAACACACTGGGTACAGACAGGACGGTGGTGTGTGCGCACTGCCTTGCCTGTGGCCGCAGTAAATTGCCTTCCAAGACACATTTCCTAAAATGGAGATGGAAATGTGGCCAGAGCTTAGAAGCTGGCTTTGAGGATGCTGTCAGGAGCGGCGTCTGATCAATAGGCTGAACCTAGACTCTCTCAGTCATGCGGGTCCCAGGCCCAAACCCCGCCACACAGGCCAAGCTCAACACTACACACAGGCAGAGGCTGCCTTCTCAGGGGTAATGCTGGCTGTTAGGCCAAGTTCAGTCCTCTTGGCTAGGTTAGCCTGCTAGATCCCATTAAATCCATTAGGTCTGTGTGGCAGACCTTAACGTTTTAACTGAGGAGTTGCCTACCATGTGGGCTATGTCTTTTTTCTCTTCCGTTTCTACCTTCCCAACACACACACACACACACACACACACACACACACACACACACAGTCCCAACCCATGTGTAAGTATGCACATGTGTAGCAGAGGTCAGAACTCCAGGGATGTGTTATTGATTGAGTCCTGAACTCTGGAAGGTGCACCATGTCAGCACTGAGGCATCTGGTCGGCAACTAAGTAACTCTAGTCTTTATCTTACCAGCACATAATATTTGTATTCTTTAAATTGCTTTCATTTCCTTTGACATTTGATAACAGCAAATGCTTATTCTCAAAACAAAAACTACTTTGGAATAGTTTTCTCACTGTGACAGATGGAAGATATTTCAGTCCTTGAAACAGTTCCAATTAGTATATGTATAAAATAATGCCGATGTATTAGTTTTCCCTGTGTTGCAGGGCTCACTACGGTGCTGTTTGCTCCTCCTCTCTGACCAGCAGAAACGAAAATAAGTTAAGATATTTTACCAAACTTCCACTAGGTTCTTTTCATATTCTTTACACAAATATTCTTGTAGGGCTTCGCAAACAGTGCACAGCTGAACAGTGACATGTAGTCTTGTCCAGTGAGCAGAGGGATAAGAGCTGTTGAACTACCAGGTTGGGAGACTAGAGGAAATACCCAGGTACGTGATAATGAATGGTAAAGGTGAAGTCATATCGCTTTAGATGCGTGCTCTATGAGTGTTATATTTTTCAGTTGGTGGATCAGTTGCACAAGCCCCGTAGATGCATAAGCCAGGCTTTGTTCTGGCTGTGTTCTGATCTGCTGAGGCAGAGACTGGAGCCAGTCTCAGCTGGCTCTGGTTACCTAGTTAGTAGCGGCGGGGCGTGTGGGAGAGGACCAGCTTCAGGGGAACCCCGAGGCTGCAGGCAGTCCTTCCACTAGGCTGCTTCTGGCTGTCTGCAGAGGCCTGGAGCCTCTCACTGGAATGTGTGTTTCTGGACTCTGTGTTCTTGTGAGCTCCTTGTTCTTCTAGGAAGGAGACACGGAAACAGCAGTTTGTGTCCCAGAGAAGCATTCTGCTTCCGTCCCTTGGGATGTGCCTCTTGTCCCTCCCTTTGGAATAGAATATATTTGAATATTGATATAGCATATTTACTTTCTGGACATTTCCTAAAAACAAACAAGCAAAAACTAAATCTGCTCTAGTAGAATTTCTAATAAGATCAAAGTAAAAGTGTTTATTTTAAATATTCCAAGCAGACAGCACCATCAAAAAAAGCACACAATAAAGCTGATTTCTACGTGCAGTCTTGGCGAATGTCCAGGATAGCCTGTTCATTCTAGATCAGCCAGAGGACAGGCTGTCATTCATTCTCTTTGGGGATTAAAGTCAGGGTGTTCTCTTCATGTAAATAAAGTGGAACTGGTTGAAACTGTGTGATGGGAGAGACCGGCAGGAGTGAGTTAAATCAAGTGGGTGATTATGTGGCTTCTAGGATGTTCCAAACCCGTCATTCTCAGATCAGTTCTAGCTCATTAATTTTGGTTTTTACCACTGTTAAGAAGTTATCCAAAACCATTTGAAATCTGCTAGTGGGTTTCTGCTCAAGAAGTAATTGCCAACCCAGTCCCCCAGCTGATACCACAGGGACTGGAAACAAAACTGAGAGCAGAGTCCAACCTAGACCCATACAGATGACGGCTTCAGCAGCTTTGGGCAGATGCTAGCACAGTGGTTCTGTAGTCTAAAGTCAGGTGCACTGCAAATAAAACCCTTCTTGAGCCAGTGTGACACTTGACATTCTGTGTCCTACAAGGTATCTGAGGTTAGCTCGTAATACTCCTCACTTTAGGGACCAAAATGTGATGAGGATGTGATTGATTTAAAATTTTCTATCCTAACTGCTCACAGGAAGCTCAAGTAACCTACTGCATTCAATTTCTTGAAGCCTTATAAGCAATTAGGAAGAAAACCATAGTGTACTTGTTTTTCTTCTTATCATGCTTTTGTGGGTATACATGGAGTAAGAAAATGTTCAGAAATAAGATATTAAAGCAAAAAAGAAATCTAATCCAAAAGTCAATTATTTGAATTATGAATTTGTCAGTATTCTTTGATTAATACCATTCATTGCTGAAATATTTTATGATAGTTGATCATGTGTTATATGTCTGAAGTGCTAAGATGATAACAGAGAAGTGAATGAGGATCCTAGACTCTGGTAGGCATGTGTCCAAAATAACTAACAGTACTCAACAGTACTCAATGAAGAAAACTCTTATAGAGCAAACCCAATAGAAAATGCAATCTAGAAGAGGAGTAGGCCAACTATGTTTGAGTAAAGGTCTCTAACTTGAGTTGTTTGCATAGAGGGCTGGAACAGGATAAGAGGAGCGAGGACCAAAGCTAATATGTCATACTCCTGGAGGACTGAGGACTTTCTAAAGGGTCGTAGTGGGTTCCAAGCTTAAAACGAGTGAGAAGGTGGAGTGCACTGAGAGTGTGGTCAGCTTGAAGCTGGCAGAGTGAATCCTTGAGGAGTTGGGGCTCGAAAATTTGCATACCTGGGAGAGGCCAGGCAGGCTGCTTACTAGGGTGGCGAAGCCGCTGGGTAACGTGCCCTTTGAGGACACTCCTGGACTGGAAGCAGCCCTTCCCCATGACACAGGCTCTGTGTCTTCCAAGAGAAGTTGAGCATAGTATCTGAAATGCTGTGTGCAGTATCTGGATTGATAAAAACACTGACCATATCATGTAAAACTTGTCTAGAGGGCGACTTCAGCCTGAACTGAGTAGAAGGCAGGCCAGAGGCATGATGAACATTTTAGGAATGTTGCATCAAGCTGCCTGGAGGTGATTTTGAAGGAAAAGACCAGAGGGACAGATTCCAGGAAGCCTTTTCTTGTCTTTCTTTATTTATGAGAAAATAAAATTTCATAACAAAATAATAAGAGGGCTATACCAGTTAATGTACTATGCATCATTTTTTCAGTTAGAACTAGATATCTATTGAGATAAATAGTCAACCATACTTTGACCAACTAATTTGGTCCTATGGCAACAGCAAGCAGGAACACCACATAAAAAGCAGGATTTGGAGGCATATTTATTTTACATGGAGAGGTTCTGACAGAGAATCGTTTCTCCAAATGTTAGGTCCTAATCCTTGGTAGTTTGGAGCTTATATGGGTTAAGCAAGCAAGAAGTACAGAAGCAGAATATTTGGGAGTCATTGATTGGTTTTTAGAATGTGCATCACGGTGACGAGTCATTTCCAGGAGACAGATGTAACAGGAGATGTAACAGAAACTGTTACCTGGGCAACTAACAGACTGACTGGCTGAGGGGCATTTTCTGCTATACTACGCGTTTCCTCAGGGCGTTTTTGGCTGGGGAAGCAGCTCTTTGACACAGGCTCCTCCTGTGTCTCACAGAAGCGTCTTTCGCTAGGTCCTCCAGCTGCCTCTCACTTCCCCCCACCGGACAAACAGCAGTGGGTGGGTAGGTAGGCTGGCTTGCTGCTTGGTTTCTAAGGATCTCGCCGAGTTCTGGGGCATAGTAGGAAAAGCTCTAACCCTGCCTTAGAATCTGAGGACGTGGCGTCACACACCAATTCCACCACTTCCTGGCCCGTGACCTTGGGCAAGTCACATGACTTCTCGCGCCCAGAGGACACTGCTTCACTGTGAGGCTGGGGCCCATTCCCGTCGCTTCTTCTCTCTGGGGCACAGCTGAAGTGTTCCTTTCAGGGAAGCCTTCCACTACTTGCCATCAAGGTAGAGCCTAATCTGTGGGCTGGAGGTCCAAAATCCAAGAGTTTCAGCACCGGCCTCCATGTAGGGACTGGGAAGGCTTTGCCGTCTGCTCCACACCTTCCCAGCTCACAGCTCAGCACCCAGCACCTGCCACTGTGGCCGCAGGGCCCTCGGCTCTGTGTGTCCCAGTTCTTCATGTGGCCTACTCATAAGGTCCCTGGTCACTGGATTCAAAGGCCAGCCTGATTCCAGGTGTTCTTCTCTTACTAACATATATGACTATTTCCAAGTAAAGCCGACTTCTGAGATTGTGGGTTGACCTGAGAGATGCCATTTAACCCAACGTGTGCCCCTGCTTAACCAAACTCTTCGTTGTAATTTCCACCTTTGTAGTTGCATATTAATTGGTTGGCTCACTCTCCTAACATGGAAATTCTCGGAAGGCAAGCTTCAAGTTGGTTTTGTTCATTCCTTTTTAAAAATTGTATCTTTATCAGTACACGTTCGCAGCACATAATGGCCTCCCGCCTCCCAGGGAGTGGGTGCATGGACACAGCATACCTTCGCTCTCTCTTCATCTTCTTCCCACCCCACACCTGCCCATCTCTGGGTCCCTTTCCTTTTTGCAAAAGATCTCAGTCCCTGTTTCCTGTTATCTATCTTATATTGTGCTCTATAGTTTTGGTTTCTTATATGAGAGAAATGATGTGATATTTTTGAAACCATGTAATAATCTTGTTTACCTCCCTTAATATTTTGGCCTCAAGGTTCATTCATTTTCCTACAGATGACTCAATGAATTTGTTCCTCTAAAGAATCAAATCCCATTGTGCATAAGTGTAGCATTTTCTTTCTTGCATTTGTGTATTTGGTTCTGGTTCTCACTACGCAGCTCAAACTCATGGTGATTCTCCTGTTTTCAGCCTTCCCAGAGCTGGGACTACAAACATGTGCCACCACACCCAGACTCTGTCCCAGGCTCAGCATTCCCTGGAGGCAGGGCCAATGTGGCATGCAGGATCGGGATCGAACCCTGGTCCTTGTGCTTGCCAAAGCAGGCGCTTAGTCTGCCAAGCTGTCTTGTCAGCCCTGAAATGCGCCATTTATCCATTCATTTGCTGATGGACACATGGGCTACTGCCAAGACTTAGCTGTTATGAGTTGTACAGCTATAAACATTGGTATACTTGTAGCACTGTGCTATGGTGTCCTTAACTTTTTGGGGAAGATACTAAGAAGGAGAATATTGGGCCAAATGGAATTTCTAGATTCACTTTTTGGAGGACTCTCCATACTGATTTCCATAGTTCACATTCCTCCCAACAATGTACAAGTGTTTCCTCTTGCATATAATTTCACCAGTATTTGTTACTATTTGATTTCTTTTTCATTTCATTTTATTTATTTTGTATCACTTTTAATAAGAAATTACAACGTGGCAGTTTCAAAACATGTTAGTAGTACATTCCTAATAATTGATACAATGCATATTGTTGTCGTCACTGTAGTTATACAGAGCACAGGATGTAGACATGATAAATTTTCTAATGGTTATTGGTACAATAGAGTTCTCTTCGATCTAAGAGAAGGTGGTTGTATACATAGTCAAATGTTCCATAATTGCAGTGCGTTACTGGCGAAACCGGCAATGTTGGAAGCTGTTGATTAGAGCCTTTTACAGATCAGCATACTAAACTACCTTTACATTTTATGTGTCATGTTTAAGCTTTTGTGCAGGGTGGTTAAGGGCAAGTTAAAGCAAGGCCTGTGTAACAAAATATGTAGTTTTTATATCTCCCAAGGTCAGTCAGATCCCCTCTGGATTTATTTTGGAACCATGTACAATGCTTTGTAGAACTGTTGTCAGTGTCAGCCGTCTGGTTGAATCATGGCCATTGCTTGGCCAGTTTGCTCTCTATGAAAGTCCGAGAGAATGTTTTCTCTCTGACTCTCCTTAGGCACACTATGTATCTTCAGTCCCTTTCCTCTGTTGTCCCTTAATTGCCTTGAACAGAAAATTTGGGAAACCACTGAGTTATGGGATATTACAGCACAGGTTCTGTTCTGTCCTAAGTCCTCACTGGCCTTGAAGGGCTAGGGCCAAAATATTGGCTATCCTTGTAGCCCTTCTTTTTCTCTAATTTTTGGTCTGTAAACTTATATTCTTAGCCCTCCAGAAAAAAAGCTTAGTGATACTTTTACTCTAAAACATGGGTGCTTGAGCTTAATGTCACTGTCTTTCTGAATATCAACCATCTTAGACAACTTGGAATTGGTATCTTTCATCAATCACTGATATTCTAATAAGCCTCTATGGAATGTGATAAGAGCAGTTACACATTTTTACACAGATATTTAGAAATATAAAGTTTTATCCTGTCCATCCTTTGGCATTTTTCTTAGTCTCTTATTCTCATTTAATACCCTTTTTTGTTATCTTCTTAATGATGGCCATTTTTTCTGAAATACGATGGAATCTCAGTGTTCTGGGGTTTTTCTGTATTTGGGACAAGGTCTACGAGGTCTCAGTATGCAATTGGACCGCGAGTGATTCTGTTTTCAGCCTCCCAAGTGCTGGGATCACATGCATGCACCGCCATGCCGCCTCAGGCGGCGCCATCTCAGTGAGCCCCTGGGGTGGAGCTCAGTGCTGTCTTAATTTGTACTTATCCAGTGCCTGGCAATGTTGAGCATTCTTTGATGCATTTATTGACCATTTGTACTTCTGCACAGAGTGTCTGTCCATATCAGTCACCCAGTTTTTTGGTTGGATCTTTTATTTTGGGGAATCTAATTTTTTTTAGTTCTTTACATAGTTTAGATATTAGTTCTCTCTCTGGAGAAGTGTTAACAAAGATATTTTTCCCTCTCTGTAGATTATCTCCTCACTCTGTTGGTTGTGTATTTTGTAAAAGTTTTTAAATTTTATATTAAATATCATATTATGTCATTAAATTTCAATTCATTGATATTTGGTACTATTTCTCGTGCAATAAGGGTTCTTATCAGAAAGTCCTTGCCTATACCTGTCTTTGAGTTTTACCTGTTTTAACTTCCAGCAAGTTAAGTGTTTCTGGTTTAGCATTCAGGTCTTTATATCACCTTTAGTTTAGGGTACAGTGAGAGGTACAGGGCTAGGTTCAGTCTTCAGCGCATAGATAGCCAGGTTTCCCAGCACCACTGGGGAAAGGAGCCACGTTTCCTCCAGCACATGTCTTTGGCCCTTGTCAAAGATCAGATCGCTCAGGGTACCTGGAATTGCTTCTGCATCCTCAGTTTTGTCCCATTAATCGACGTGTCTCTATTGGTGCCAATACCATGCTGTTTTCACGCAATGGCTTTCTAGCATAATTTGAAGCCCTGGATTGTGGTACCTTCTGCTTTGCTCTTGTTGTTCAGGATTGCTTTTACTATTCTTGATCTCTTCTGGCTCTGTACAATGCAGCTGCCTCTGAAAGCCACACCCTGGGGGTCTCGCTTGTCACTACAGAGGGCGAGGCGATGTGTCTCTCCAGGCCTGAGTACACAGTGCTCAGCGGAGCCCATGCCTAATCTGGAGGCTGTCCGCAGCTGTCTCTGTGGCTGCCACTCGCCCAGGCACTGTAGGAGGGGAACACTGGGATCCCCCAGGTAGTCCTGGTGCTGTCCTGTGGCTTCGGCTCAGCCCTTTCCCTTGCTGGCACCTGAGTCAGCACCCCCAGCAGCGTGGCTGAGCTCTGGATTTCCTCTCCCACCTCTAGTCTTCCAGGCAGAATGAGTCAGTTCTGAGATAAAACCCCATGCTGCTTATCCAGTTTTCAACAGCCTCAGGCTTTTCTTAGGGCAGCACTGCTGATCCCATGCAGGCCTTCTCCCTGGAGGTCCCAGGCCTAGGAATTTCTGTGTCTGTAGAGGGAACAGGGGGCCTTCGGGGAATTGGGGCGAGCTTCCAAACTGCTGCCTTCCTTTTCCTCCACTGAATTTGGCTTCTCCAGCTTCTCTGCTTTACTCAGTTTTATATACTCAGTGTCTGTGTGATTTTCCATATCTAGAAGCTAATCAAGAAGTGTTTGTGCTATGAGTTAAATCTTGTTTTTCCTCTGGGCTAATTTTCCTCACTGGTAAAATGACAGGCTGAATTTCTGGTCTCTAAGGGAGTCTGTGGTTCTACTATGGGGTTCCATCTTACTCTAAGCTCTTAGTGACCCCGAAGCTAACCTGAGTCACTATAGAAGGCATTTATTTGCACATATGCTTTTTAAAGTATAATTATATTTCACCATTTAGTTAGGTTCTCCTGGAGAAAAAAAATGTAAGACATTGAAACACCAATTATTCTACTGAATGTCAAAGAATTATCAAAGAAAGAACTAATTCAGTTATTCTGATTGTTGTAAGTATAGCAAATACTCTTGAGCTTTACCTTAGCTACATATACTCTATATTATGGAAACTGGACTTCAGATGTCACCGTGCTTCCAGTGGCTTTCATTTTTCTGTTGAAAGTGACCCTACAAGACCTTTCCAGTTCAGATAAACAATTTTGTCTCAGAGGAGTATGATTCATTTTTTTTAGATGTTCTAAGGCAATTACTTTTCATGGAAGTTAACTTAGCAGCTTAAATTATTTAATTGACAAACTGTTGCAGATTTGTCATCAGTTCTGACACTTTTAATAGTGCAGCGCTGTCAAGGGTTCCCTTTGCAGCTCATCATGCCCCCAAGGAGAAAGGACCCACTTCCTTCTACTAAGAAAGCAGCAGGCCTGTGAAACACGACTGCAATTGCATTGTATTGAAGAATGCTTTTTTTTTTTTTTTTTAACTTCCAAACTACTCTAAATAAAATTTTAGCCGGGCGTGGTGGCACACGACTGTAATCCCAGCACTTGGGAGGCTGAGGCAGGAAGATCGCTGCAAGTTCAAGACCAGCCTGGGCTACAAAGGTGAGCTCAAGGCCAGTCTGAAATGCATAGGAAGACTCTGTCTCAAAAAGCCAAAATTAATTAATTAATTAATTAATTAAAATAAAATAAAATTTTAAAAACGACTCCATGGTCAAAATGGGAAATAACTGACTATGGTAATATTTTAAGTTGGTGGTGGCGAGCATAAAAGCATTAAAAAAAAATCTTTCATTTATTTATTTATCTGGCGCAGGGTCCTGCGGCACAGCTTGGACTTGGACTGATCCTCCCTTCTCAGCCTCTCCAGCACTGGGATTACAGGGGTGCATCACTACACCGGTTTTAGTAGCCAGCACAGTATATTCAGGGTTCTGAGGCCAGCATCATATGCAGTACCAGGAATCAAACTCGGGTCCTTGAGATTCCAGTCAGGCACTTAGACTACCACCAGGCTATCTCCCAGCCCCATGAAAGGTTGTTAATAAACATGCTTTTATCTTGCTAGAAATATCACCAGCACAGTCATGGTTATAATATTGATTAAAAATCAAATGCCTTCAGTTTGATTCAAGACATAGTTTTAGATCCAAGTTCTGTTTCAATACTGAAGATAAAAATAGTACAAGGTACTTGATGAGGTATGAACTGGATTTCTTCTTATTCCAAAGACACACGTTTGTTTTTCATTTTCTTTTGTTCCTGTAGTCTTATAAACTGATCACACTGATAGGGAGAGAAGAATATGGAGTCCTGGCCACTAGGAGGAAGCTGGCCAGGGTATCACCACCCATGTTTACTCCCGTGACTCTAAGGATGCCGAAGGATGTGCGAGAGCACAGGCTGGCACACACGAAAGTCACCAGTGGGGATCCTCAGGGGGGATGCCTTAGCCTGCTATGGCTTGCTTTTACAACGGTAGTTATTGGGCTTGGAGCCTAAAAACCAAAATTAAAAAAATCTGTCTAGGAATGGCCTAGATGAGGAAGGGAGAGCCAAAGAGTTTGTGCTGGAAGCTGTAAGGAACTGGCCACAAATGTCCAAAGACAGCAGTCAAGACCAGAGCTCCTCTGAAGATACAGAAGGGAGACTCCTTCTCCTTTCCCTTTTTATTCCACCCATGTTGTCAGCCTATTGGTTGGTGCCACGCACATCCAGGGTCTTCCCCCTTCAGCTTGTGGCTTACAAGTCAGTCATCCAGACCACCCAGAACTCTGTGCCACTGATTGGCTGGGTGATCCGTGATCCATTCAAGTTGCCATCGCAAGAATCTGTCAGAAAAGAGACACTTGAACTAGACATAGAACATGAACAAAAGCCATCCCAAAATGGATGTTCCAGAAAAGAGGGTTATGTGTGCAAAGGACCAAAAAAGAAGTGGCTGGGTAGGTTGAAGAGACTGGGGTGCAACAGCATCGTAAGTGACCAGCAGAACAACTCAGATGCTGACGTCACACGGCCATCAAGGCAGAAGTCGTGGGACCTCTGCAGGCCGTGCTCAGGGCTTTGGGTTGCATTGTCATAATCACTCCAGAGCTGGGGAGATAGCTTGGCGGCCTAAGTGCCTGCCTGGCAAGCACAGTGTCCTCAGTTTGATCTCCAACAGAAAGTATCGCTCCAGAGATGGAGAGGTAAGAGTTTGGGTAGGAGAGAAGAGATTTGGAGACAATCACTGTGCCATGTCTGTGAGGTAGAACTTACTGAGTAGATTATTTCAAATGTCAGTGTGACTCTCAGGAGACAAAGCGAAGTGAAAATGAAGGTTTGCACGACACCGTGGTATTATTTGTGGACTAAATAAGGGACACACAGACACACAGAGGGAAGCCTAGAACACCGGTATTTAAGAGCTGTCACAGAAACACAATGCAGGTCCCAAAGCCAGGCAAGGAAGGTCATGAGTGCCAGTGCTCTGCCCATGAGTTTATGTCTTGTTAAACAAAGGTACATTTGTCCCTAGGCACAAAAATAACAGAAAATAGTGAAGATCTGATGGAGTCTGAGCCCATGACCGTCGCCACTGGGGGCCGTGGTTACCTTCTGTTTATTTAGCAGTCATAGATGTATAATAATCACGTGGGATTCTGAACCTCAGAGTAAGAGTTTAGGTGAACTAGCTTGTCCCCAAGAGTCACACTGTAAGGACCCAGTCAGAGTTGAATATGTCCTTCCCTGTTTATTTGCGCCAAAATTTTGCCCGATGTACAACACAGTGCTTGATATTTTAGGACAATTCTGAAACTCATTTCTAGAATTCCAGAGACATCAGATTTTCTCAGAGGCTGTAACTCTTTAGCTACTTTAAATGTCACAGGCCCCTGACAACCCGTTTATGCCATGGTGCTTCTTCTCCAAGACACCACCTAAAATTACAACTCCGTTCTGCTCAAAGACTGAGACATTTATAGGAGGCTGTGACTTTATTAGCATGGAATCCTCTAGTCCTGCCTTTGCTAACTGAAGGTTACTTACAACTTGGAGATAAGTACAGTCCTCTTTTGCTAGCTGTTTGTTCATCTAACTACTTTCATGTAAATAACAGTACCCACATAAACACACTACCCATGCTGCCTTTATTGTAGACAATGACCTCAAAATTCATACTAACCAATACTTTTAATCCTATGAGGTAGATGCTGTAATTATTCTCTCCATTTTACAGAATGGAAAAGAGATACCAAAAGGTGTTTCCCAAAGTTCAGGTAAGCCCTGAGTGAGGACGTCAGTGTTCTTGCCTGAGTGCGCATGACTTTAATTACAAGCCACATAGCTCTTTGGTTTGGGAGGATGAGGGCTGTAGAGAAGTTGAAAAGCTGAGATTTTCCAAGCCCTTTCATTTGAAATAATCAGGGTCTTGTGGTCGTTCTCACCCAGGTGTCTGGTAACCCTGGGGTGAGCCTGCGCCTGGGCTTCAGTTTCTTCCAAAGGCCATACCAGCTGCACGCAGTAGGACGCACCAGTCTCTGTCCTGTGCTGAGACCCAGTATCCAACGCCCACAACTCCAAGAAGGAACTGTTTCCTTGGATCACAGCGTAGAGATGTTTGAGTCCACACGTGACTGGCTGCCTGCAAGGCAGGGCGGCCTGGCAGCGGGGTTCACGGAGGAAGCAGACAGGCGTCCGGAGACGAGGGAGGCAGACCCTTCCTGCATTTACTGCTGCTGCTCCCGACCTTGCGGAGGTGGCATTTGTGACCAAGGAGTCTCATGGTTGGATCTGTGCATCTGGCCTTGTTCTTGTAAGAAAAGTACTCAAATGAAATATTTTAAAGGGTGCATATAGAAGTTTAAGATGTCGTTAGTCCATGTTTACAGCCCATGGGTGTATTCCTCGTGGGGAGCTGGTACACGGAGAGAACACATATTAATTCCCTTTGGGTCCCCTCCCTTTCTCTCCCTTCCCCCTCCCTCCATCTCTTGATGCCTTCCCCTCTGAGAAAGACCTATCTCCACACTTCCTGTGGTCTTTTTCCTTTCCCTGTATTTATACTTTGGTTTTGTCTTATAACAGGTTAATATCATACAATATTTAAGCTTCTGCATCTGGTTTACTTCAATGATTATGGCTTCAAGTAATTTTCCTACGAATGACTAAAATGCACCCTTCTTTATGGCAGAACAATACTCCGCTGCATAGAAATGCCACATTTTCTTTATTCATCGTGATGGACACACAGGCTTCCTCCAAGACTTAGCTGTTCTGAGCTGTGCTGCTATAAACATGCGTCCACGTATGTCACTGCAATATGATGTCCTTAACTCTTTCAGAAAGACACCTAGAAGGGGAATGGAGTCTCTAGGGGGTTGGAAAATATGAATTGAAGATCATTAACTCTTAACCCATGTGGCATGACTTTATAGTAATTTCTGTAACTCAATTGTTTTGTAAAGTTTTTAAAGAAATACAGATAAAAACATATGGGTTTGGGGCTGTGGGGGGATAGCTCAGTAGAATAAGTGCTTGTCTGGCAAGCACAAGGACCTGAGTTCAATCCCTGGTCCTACAAAAACATAAAAAAAGAAAAACATGTGGTTAAGCAGATTAAAAGCAGGAAGGTTATGATGATGATTGTGGGTTACTTATTCTACATTTTATTTGATGAAAAATTTACGTAAACCTTCACCAGAGACCTACAAGCACATATTTCATTTCTTAAACCCAAGTGTCTGCTTTACTTGCTTAGTTTTAACTAGGCTGGTGAACTGGTTTGATGATAATTACTGACAGTAAGTCAACATATTTTCTATATTTAAACATTAAGATAACTAAGCATCAATTTAAAGTGGCTTTTGGAAGATAGTGGGATCTAGGACATCTGCATCTGTAACGTAGGGCTTCTTCTAACATCTTTTTCTTTTTTTGCGTTTTGTTTGTTCAGCTGTAAAGCTCATGGGTGGGGAAGGAAACTGTAAAAGTTTAGTGTCCCCTAAAGCAACCTTCCCACTGTCTTGCCTTACATGTAAATGCTCAGTTCATCTTGGTCCATGTGAGTTAGAAGAATATTTTCTTACTATAGCAGAGCAGATAGCAGAGACTGATTCACTTTTAAAATAGTTGAGACAGCAAGCAGAAAAATTGGAAAACTTGGCAGGGGAAAAACCGTGCACTTATGCACACAGGATGAATTAGACAGTGTTCCTAAGTATCTACAATAGGTTTTTGACTCTCAGAGGAGCACTGTGAAAGACTAAAATCATTCTTGGAATGCTTGTCATTCAGGTCTTCTAGCTGTGTGCTGCTTCTAATGTAATTTCAATTATTGCTATACTCTCTCTCAAGTTTACTTTTGTTTTAAAAGAAAACAGAAAAGGGTAATTAAAGAGAAAACAAGGCAAGGAAAAATGCCATAGGTTTGACCTGATATGATTTTGTATATGCTTAGATTTCTAAATTTCTGTGTAAAATAAAAGAAGTGCAAGTGTAACAGTTTTTAAAATTACCTTCTATAGAAATTTATTAGAACATCAATGATCAATGGAAAATACCAGTTCCATGTTAAGTCTAAGGCATTTAATATTTAGAAAGACAGTGATAAGTCCAAGTACCTATGTTACAGAGTAGTAGTTTCACTAAGCTTCTCTTTTGGAGGGTTAAGAACCTAAGTTTACAGACCAAAAATTAGAGAAAAAGATGAGCTACAAAGTTAACCAATATTTTGGCTCTAGCCCTTCAAGGTCAGGGAGGGCTCAGGATATAAGAGGCCCTATACTGTAACATTCTATAACTCAGTGGTATCCCAAATTTTCTGTTCAAGGAGATTATGGGGCCACAGAAGAAAAGAGATCAAGGATGTATAGTGTGCCTAAGAAGAGTTACCTAGAGAGAAAACATTCTCTCAGGCTTCCACAGAGAGCAAACTGGTCAAGGAATGGCCATGACTCATCCAGACAGCTGACACTGACAAAAGTTCTACAAAACGCTCTACATGGTTTCAGGGTAAATCCTGAGGGGATTTGACTGACCTTGTCTGACATAAAAATGACATGTTTTGTTATATAGGTCTTGCTTCAACTTGGCCTTAACCACCTAGCAGAAAAGTTTAACCACAAGGCATAAAAAATAAAACCAGATTAGTATGCTGAGCTGTAAAAGTGTCAAGTCAAAAGCTTCCGACATTGCCAGTTCTGCCAATAACCCACTACTATTATGAGATATTGCTTTATGTATACAACTATTTTCTCTTAGTTTGATGAGAAGAAGTATTTGTGCTGATAGTGTTTAGAAGAGTTATCATATCTACATGGTATACTCTGAACAACTACTATGAAGACAACAATATGCATTGTATCAATTATTGAGGCCATCGTACTAATGTGTTTTGAAGCTGTCTCAATATTATTTCTTATTAAAAGTAATAAAAATAGCTGATAATATGTGAAAAGACAGGACTGTTGTGGGAGTAGTTGCTTCTTTTGAGCCATGGCATGATATAGGACAGGAGGAGGCTGCACTGAACATCGTGTCATCGTGTGCCCCATAGCGACATTTGGGCCAGGCCCTTGCCTCACATGCACTGTCCCAGGAGACTGTATACACAATCACAGAGTGCCATATGAGCTTAGGTGCCCGGTGTGCCGCTGTCATGGCCATACATGGCAGTGTGTGAACATGTCTACCTGTATCAGCTTATCAGGATATAATTTCCACGGCATCACCTCGTCCCCCACACCTGCCTGTCATAAATTCCCTGCCTTCACCTAATCTTCAGAGTCCCTGAGCACTTGAGATGCCATTGATGTACACATTCCGCTTTCTTTGCTCCTGTTTATTCAGGCCCAAGTATAAAATATGGTGTTGACGCTTATATTCACACAGGCCAGTGCCTTTGTGTGATACGCAGTCTTACCTTCTTCACAGTAGTGTTTGGCACAGAAAGGAGCAGAAGGAACTCACTGCGCCCTGGCTGCTCTCTTTCCGCCTCTCTCGGGGCTCGAGGCTGTGCTCCCATTCATCTGATGTTGGGCGTGCCCTTGGTTTGGGAGGTAATGAGATTGTGGAGGTGGAGATGTCTTATGCATGACATTTGTGTCCTTGAAGAGGGAGCAGGAGACCTTGGGTCACCACTGCTCTGCCACAGGAGAGCTCAGTGGAGCCTGGCTGGCTATACACACCCTGATTACCCACTTCCCAGCTTCTGGAGCTGTCTGAAGTAAATGTCGCTTAGGTTACGCCTTCCTTCATGGGTATACGTTTGTGAACCACAGCGTACGTTCCTCATGGGGGAGCTGCTTGTGCATCAGCGCTTGTTCTCCTTCCTCTCCACTCCCCTCCTCCCATCCCCCAAGTTGTTGAAGCCACACCACCTCTTGAGTGCTTGTTTTGCAGCCAGGTCTGAGCAGGACACGCCTCCTGGCAATTCAAAAGCAAAGAAAGCAACCCCAAGAGGTAGTAATTCCCTGGTTCCAAAGTAGAAACACTTCCTGTTCTCCCTGGCTTATTATGTTCCAGAGCACTCATAGATGTCCTTGTCTGCTCTTCTTGCCTGCTGCTCTGGAGCACAGAGGCCATATATGTGTTTGGCATCATATCATTAATACCCCATGTCTTCTCAGGATAACTTTCAGCCTGAAACAGAATGTGATGTAAAATCACAGAAGCTTGGCTATAGAATTTGGCATGTGGTGGACACGTAAAAAGTTGTTAGTTTGTTTGTTTGTTTTTTTCTTTTCCTATTTAGTACAAGGTCTACAGGGTCTCACTACATAGATCAGACTCCTAGTGGTCCTCTTGTTTTCAGCCTCCCAAGCACAGATTACAGGCGCGTGCCACCATGCCCAGTATCAATTACCATCTCAGTGCACCCCAGGGGTGGGGTTGGCATGGGCTTGTGGTGCAGGGGACGAAACCCCAGTCCCTACACTCTGCGTAAGCAGGAGCCTTACTCTGCTGAGCTATCTGGCCAGCCCTTAAAAAGTATGTTTTGAATGAAAAAAATCATTGGTCAAATGGAAATGAACAGGTGATTCTGAGAGGAAAGTATTATAATATTTAAATATTTTCTCCCTCTTTTCTTAAAAAAAAAATCTTTGTATTAAGCATTATCTTTTGTTTCTCATACTTGGCAAAGCATTCTAACAAAAGGAGTTATGAAGATAAAATTATTTCTTGTGGCCTTCCCCACCAACTCTATGTGGGTTAGAGATTCTAATTCGTAGTCTAAAATGTGGGCGCACAAAGAAGGGAAATGAGTACTCTTAATAGTTAAAAATAAAAATCATATGCTCAATGTTAAATATGAAAGAAAAATAATTTTCTATTTGTAAGTAACATCTAATACTACTTCATTTAGAAAGGACAGTGATTTCTTCTAGGTTTCTAGGCAGAGGAAATATGAACCTGGGATGTACATTAGAGTTACCTGAGGGCCTCTGAGAGAATTTTATTAGAATTTGTGTGTCAGTTTCTCTTAAATTCCAGTAAATTAGATTTTTTGTTTATATCCATGCTTAGGTGTTGTATCAAGATGGTCTGAGCCCATAATTATGAAGCAAAACTGACAGTTCCTCACTGATCAAGTAAGCTTTGGAAGTGGCTTTAGTCATCTGTATTACATAGTTTGTACACTAGGCTCTGCTCATAGGTAGGCTGCCAAATGGAAATGAAAAGTGAGCAGGGCTTTATTCCTAGTCATGAGAAATTTCTTGAGAAAATTGCTTGTAACCTGAGTCTTTTATAATGAACCAGTTCCATCCGGACAGAGGCAGAGGCAAACTGCAGTGTATTCTGGCTGATGGAGGAATTCCACGCTGTCCTGTCTGCGTATAGGACATGTTTCTGTTGCCACAGATTTCCTAAACTCTGTCCAATAGGGCTTTAAGGATCTAAATTGCCCTGTAAGCTTTTAGTTCTGACATGCAAATAATTGTGGTTTCTTACCACCCTGTTCCTGTCCTTCCTTCACCTGAAAGGATTTAATACCACTCCTTGGGACTTCCCATACAAACAGAAAGTGCCTGGACCTAGTGATTTTTAGGCTGTGGGCCAGCATCGCTCTAAGTGGTCACTGAAGCAGCACAGGTACTCAGCCCAGGCTTTGCCGTCAACACACTGGGCTCAGGTCCTGTGTCTGCTGTGTCTTTGACCTGTGACTGTGGCAAGTGATGGATTTTTATTAAACCTCAGTCCTCCCTCTGCCCCCACAAGAGTACAGGCAGTGTGATCTCTAAACTGTGTAAGTTTCTGAGGGATGAGATGAAGTAATGTCTATAGGGCACCTGGCACATAATAACGGTCTATTAAATGTAATTACTATTATTATCACTGATAAAAATTAATACTTCTTTGGCTAGGTACCAGGGGAAAAAGCCTAGGGTTGGTGCTAGCCAATGACCCTTCCAGATCTGCTTCTGAAAGAAACAAGAAAAATCATAAAATATCTCTACGAAAAACCTAAAGTGGAAAAAAAGAAATGTTGGTGTTTGCATTTTGCACGTTCAAATGACCCTTTCCCCAAATGACCCTTCGGAACGGTGTCAGACGCCACGAGCCCCGCAGCAAGGAGGGCGATGAGGACAGTGGAGCTGTGCACAGGTCAGCCGAGTTGCTCTGTCCTTCATGGTCGGTGGCGTTTGGCTACTGACTTCTCAGCCATGCGCAAAAGCAAATCCCTTCCTCGACTGCGGGTCCTAGCTAAGGCACCCTAACCCACGGCCCGCCCACTTGTGTGTGTTGCGTATTTTAATCGGTGTAAGTGCTGGACATAAGTAGCTTGCTCAGTGATTAAGCAGTCGTATTCACCATGAGCAGATCTGTACCCTGTTGTATTTACAGTGGTGGGGACAGGGACACACCAAGGACAGGATGTGGACAGTACGTGCCATTTGAGAACTATACTTATGGTGATAGAATTTTGTACTGTATCTTCACTATAGTAACTGCATGAAAGTAATAATTACAAAAGCCTGTTCAGACGAGTTTCTGCCTTTCAGTAACTGCCAAAACCTACCGCATTGCATAAGGCCCCTTCCTGACACACCTAAGACACTCGGAGGCACACGAGCTCAGCGCTCAAGAGCCCTTCCCTAGGCTTCCATCCGTGCACTGCACGCTGTGGCCTGAGAGCAAGACAGAAGAAGTTGAAATTTGCTTGAGAAAGAAGTAGAGGGATCAAGGGGAGCAGGGAAGGAGGTAGGGAGCAAAGAAAGAAGGAACATAGGAAGGAAATACGATAGAACGCTTTTATATGCTCTGGCATGAAGGCCATGTGAGGGTACCAAAGACCATCTGTAGTTTTCTGGAGAAAAACTAATAGCTACATGTAATCAGTAGAAATAGCTATAATGTTACATGTGTTGTTACCAAAGATAGAGTTAGGATTTGGCTTTGACAAAATATTCCTGAAATGTAAAATTCTTTCAAAGAAATAGAGGAGCAAAGCTGAGGGAAGGATCCATCCAGGGTGGGTGATAGGAAATTCGTGTTTCACTAACAAAGTATGAAAAAAGATATGAATATGGCTTTATTCCAAGAGTTTCATTTATAGGAACATGCTCCAGGCAAGGGCAGGAAGGAAAATAAATCACTGGCTTTTATTTAGAGCCATTTCCACTTCTGGCTTCTACCTTATTGCATAGAAAATTCCAGGTTATTACTAAATTTTACTGATGTTTTCCGTGTAATATTTTGTTAAAGGTTTTCAAATAATTTGTAATGTTCCTTCAGGTAGTGTGAGCCATTCACAAGGAGCAGAGGTGGAGCAGAGGCCATCAGCTTGTGACTTGGAAAACAAACTACCTGGCTTTTGCCGATGAAAGTAATAGTTAAAGCAGTTTGTCAGCTAAGTTTCAAAGACGAGAAGACCAAATTTTCAGTGTTTGAGAGGAACTTTGGTTTCAGAGTACATGAGCTACAGAAACTCATGAGTAATTAATGAGTATGTAGATAATCCAGAGTTGAGCACATTTGGCTCAAAGCAGAGCACCACAGTACTAGTTTGTTTGTTTGTTTCCGGGACCAGGGTTTGAACTCACAACCTTGCACTTGCCAGGCAGGCACTTGTGCCATGGAGCTATCTCCTCAGCCCTAGAGCACCATAATACTATTTTAATTAAACAAAAATATAGCATTTCCAGGAAAATACTGGAGTGGTAAGCAGCAACAAATAGGCCTCCCCAAGGTTCCGTCCAGATACTGGAGGATAACAGCTTGGGGAAGAAAGAGAGAAGGAAATGATTGCTTGGAGCTCAGGCAGGATCGCCTCCCGGGAGAATCGAAGCCTACAGACACTGAAGTGATGGGATGCGAGAGGGAAAGGAGGGGGCAGTGTGCGCTCTCTCCCCAGTTCCTGGCTCAGGGCTCCTGTGAAAGGAAGACTGAATCTATAGACACTGTGAAGGCGGGGACTCCAGATCCCTTTCAGGGAGAAACACGGCAGTGGACCTGCTGCTGCCATGGCTGATGAGTGGCTACAGTGCCAGTATCTGCCATCCCCAGAGAGGGATCTGCGACACCAGGGTTCAGAGCAGCCACGGGTTGACTACAACTCAGCGCACCTTCTGTTAGGCTCCCACGGTGACTGGGTGAGGGACAGCCACTGGAAACAGCCAGGCCAGGGAGCCACAGGCCAGCAAGAGGCCTCCAAGTGGCTTAAGATAAAGGACCCCACCCTTGTGGCCAGGCTCAGCCTGAAGCACAGCAGACTTCAGTATCTTGGAGTTGGCACCACCCGTCCTGCCGCCACCCATCCTGCCGCCACCCGTCCTGCCGCCTGCTTGTTGGTGTCTGCATCCGGTGTAGTTGTGTGTTCTGACTGCTTCTTTATCTATTAGCAAGAGCAGGGACACATGTTGGACATCACCCCAAGTAACAGACCCCAGAAGAAAAGCATATGTTGGAAGTCACAGAGAAATCTCTCTCTCTCTCTCTCTCTCTCTCTCTCTCTCTCTCTCTCTCTCTCTCTTTTTCCCTCTTACCTTTTTGTGGTTTGGTTGGGATTTTGTGAGTGCAAGGGTTCTTAGTTTTTGCTTCTTTGTTTTTTCTCTCTTCGTCCCTTCCCTCTGTTCTTCACCAGTGTCTTGGGGCTTGGGCAATCCTGCCTGGTCCCTGTGCCTCGCTGACTGTCTCTTTTTGTTGCTCCTTTTCTTTTCAGAGAGAAACAACAAAAATGATACAGAATTTCAGAACAAAATGATAGTCACTTCAGGGGCTGTTGTATCGCATGTTGTTATCTTCAACGTAGTTGCTCAGTTAACCGGATACAGCCATGCAAAACTGATCAGACAGTATCATCCCTAACTGTTCATTTCAATGAACTAATAAAAATTAGTAGTGCACTTATCCTAGCTAACCTGTGTATATAGATAGATTTTATTTTATACTCCCTTTTTGTCCAGTTCATCTTCCATTTAATATTTTACCCCTCACTTCTATTTGTACTGTCTATAAAGTTTTTTTTTCTTCCTTCTTTCTTATTGCTTATTTTGTGAGTTTTTCCTCTTACCTTTGCCTACTGCTACAAATATCCTTCTATTTCCAAGTAAGATCCCTTATACTACTTTCTCTTTTCTATCTCATATTGTAGCCTTTAGGTTTCTTCCTCTTGTATTACCCTGCTCCCAAGCCCTATATCATTAAAAGTCTAACCGTAAAAACTACTGTTGAACTATTTTCTACCATTAACAAAGATGTAGCTGTTGCATTTAATGAATGTTATCCATAAGTCAACATCTGGGTTGCTTTAATGTTTATATCAATTGCTGACATAGGACTTAGGGTGTTACATAATTGGGTCTTGTGGTATGTTAATGTGTTATGACTGTAGCTCATTTGCCTGATAAGATTATTCCATGATTATTACTTCTACTATCTGTATTAGTTGCATTTCCCATAATCCCACTGGATGCCTATTTGAGGTGTTGACTACCCTCATATAATTGTCACCGTGTCATTACAAGCTGATACTCAAGTTGCTCTTGTGCCATTCACAGTACCAGGGTACATTCCCAGAGAACTTGGTTTCTGGGTTAAATACACTGCATCCTCCCCTCCCAAATGAACCAAAGAGGACAGGCCTTGAGGCTGTAGCAAAAGATTATAGTTAACCACACCCACATTGCAACACTGAGAAACAACTAAAAGAGCTCTCTGTATTAGTAACAAAATCTTCCACAAACCTCAGCACAAAACAAAACAAGGGAACAAAATGATGGAAACCTGAGAAGAAAGGGCAACAGACTGCCTCCCGAAGCCCCCACTTTCCTTGAAGCAAATCTGAGGGGCAGAACCAAGGGACAGGATCGCATAAACTAAACAAACTAAACCAAGAGGCAAAATGATGCAAGCCATGTACCCTAATTACTCAAAAGGCTGGCAGAGGAGGTTAGACAACACCACAAATAGGTATTCAGTGGGACTGAGTGAAATACAACTGATACGGATCACAGAAGGAGTCAAAGAATGCACGAGCTCTCAGAAGACACTGGTGAAAAGCTATGCTTGCTAAACAGACTGATACAAAACATGCATACTAGTTTACAAAAAAATTAGAGTCCGTTAAAAAGTTTCAACCAGAAAATCAAAAGACTAAAAATCTTCTTGAAAGCATGAGCAGCAGAACCAGCCATGCTGATGGCAGAATTCAGAACTGGAAGACAGTGACACTTTTAAAGAGCAACTACTCAAAGGCACCTTGGAAATGACAAAGCATGAAAAGCATCCAATGCCATGCTGCTAGATGATGCAAAGAAGATAAATCAAAGAACAGAGTAAGAAAAATGATAGGACAACAGGAAGGGCACTAAAAACCTGCTCACAGAAATAATGACAGAAACTTCTCAAAGAAAGGGAAAGAAACAGGCAGAAGAGTGAGGCATGTGGAGCCCCAAATAGCCATGACCAAAAGAGAACTCTGTGTGCCACATTATACTCAAACGAGCAGAACTCCGTCTTCTTATAAGGTCTTAGAGAAAGGCAGCAAGTCACATAAATAAGCCTACTAGAGCTGGAGCGGGCCTCTCTCCATGAACAGTGAAGGCCAGCAGGGCTCCAAGTCAGTGTCAAATCCAAGTGTTTGCTTCCTACCCAACTTTTGTACCCTGCAGACCTTTTCTTTACAATCAGTAGAAAAAGCAGGCCTTCCCATAAAAAGGGAATTGAGAAGTACCAAACCAATGCGTCAAAAAATTCTTAAGGACATCCTAGAAAGAGAAAATGAAACCAACAATGCCAACAAATCACACACAAAAAGGATATTTCTGGTGGGATAAGAGCTAAGCAAAAAGAGGGGAGTGAGGTCAGCAACGTGAAAGCACTGCAGCTCCTGTCAGTAATAACCCTCAACGCGAACAGCCTTAATTCCTGAGCCAGGTGAGTGGAAGGGATCATAAAACCAAACCCAACAATATGAAATATCTAAAAAACACCTTCCATTCAACAAGAAACAGATTAAAAAAATCAAAAGATGGGAAATAGTATTCCATGCAGTGGGAACCAGGGAAAAAGCGGCAGTTGCAATCCTCATTTCAGACGAAGTGAATTGCAAGCTTAGATTGATCCGAAGGGGAAAAAAAAAAAAAAAAAAATTCACTACATGCTGGCTAAGGGAACAATTCAACAGGAAAAGTCAACAGTTACAAACATCTGTGCACCAAATACCAATGCACCTGACTTCAATAAACAAACACTAACGAATGAAAAGTCAGAATAAATACCAGTACATTTTTCATAGGGAACCTCAATACCCTACTGTCATATATGGACAGATAAACAATACATCAAGAAAGAAATATCAATGTTGAATTAAATCTTTGAACAAACGGAGTTAAGAGATAGTTCCAGAATGTTCCATCCAACATCAACAAAATACACCTTCTTCTCAGCGGCATATGGGACTTCTTCAAAATAGCCCATACACTAGTCTATAAAGTATACTTAAGTAAATGCTGGACAGTTGAAATTATCCTATGCCTACTATCGGTTATAGGACAATGAAACTAGAAATCAATGGCAGAAGACACCACAGAAACAACATGATCAGTGGATCCACCCTGTGCTCTGTATAGCTATTGTGAGAACAATATGCAGTGTGTCAACTGTTAAAAAAAAGTAATGTTTATTGAAAGTGTTAATGTTTAAGTGTTTGATCAATCGTATATACCTATATCTATTAATCTGAACTGATCCGATGATGAAAATATGTAATACAACCATTGTCAAATTTACAATAAATAAATAAATATTTTGAATTTAAAAAAATAATAATCAGTGGATCCTAGGTGAGATTAAAGAAGAAATTAGGAAGTCTTTACAGTCAAATGATGATTCCAGTATGATATAATGGACTGTGTGGGAGACAATGAAAGCAGTCCTGAGAGAGAAGTTTGTAGTGGTGAATTCTCACACCAAACAAAAAAGGAGGAACCCAAATAATGATGCACTGCATGCACCTCAAAGTCAAAGAGAACCAAGAATAATCTAAACCAAACCAAGTATATGAGGAAGAAAGTGATAACGACCAGGGCAGAAATTAATGAAACTAAAACCAAAAAAAAATGCGAAGAATTAATGGCTTGATGAGTTGGTACTCTGAAAGATTAAACAAAACATGCAAACCTTTAGTCAGTTGTGCCAAAATAAGGAAAGAAGCAGGGGATATAGCTGGGTGGCATAGCTATATCCTGCCTGGTAAGTGTGAGGTCCTGAGTTCAATTCCTAGTGCTCCCAAAAAAGTAATGAGACAAAAGACCCAAATCCATACAATGAGAAATGAAGAAGGGGGAGTCACCGTGGCTTCTACAGAAATACAACAGATTTAGCTCGGTTAAGAACCCTTACCCTAATAAAATGGGAAATTCAGAAGAAACAGCTAAATTCTTCGATACATTGAAACTGCCAAAGCTGAACCAAAAAGATATAAAAATCCTGAATAGTCTGTGGGGTGCGCACGCTATGTTGGCGGTGGTGGTGGTGGTGGTGGTGGTGGTGGTGTGTGTGGCAGGTCCCATGGGCGTGAGGCAGTGGTGGCAGCCCAAGCTCGGCCTTGCCTCATCTGCCCAGCCTGCCCAGCCTGGCCTGGAGCTCCAGAGGAAGCAGCTCTACCAGCTGAGAGTGCAGGCCCAGCCATGACTGACTTCGAACTGGGCATCGTGCAGCTCAGCTGGGTGGCTGGGAAGACCAAGCGCATGCTAATAGACAAGCAGGAAATGGTGCTAAGATATCTGCATACGCCTTTGACAGAAACCAAGGCAGGATCCAGCAGACTCCTCCATGGGTTGCTGCGGAGCATCCCCACTGGCGGCGTAGCTCCCCATTTTCAGGTGGTGCATCTCAACGCTGTGACTGTGGGTAGTCGCCTAGACAACCTGCAGCTGGTGCCATGGGGCTGGTGACCCAAAGCTGCAGAGGCCTCCAGCAAGCAGGGAGCAGAGCTTGGACTGGCTAGAGATCCCCCAGCTCCCCACAGACCCCATGGAAGAGCAGTTTCCCATTGTGAACGTGACCAGGTACTGTAACCCCAATGGGGATGCAGTGGAAGAGGAAAAGAACTCCTGCACCTGCTGTGCATGCCACTACCTGCCCTGTACAGCCATCGAGAAGCAGCTCCGGGAGCTCGGTATCTGCAGGCACTGCCAGGGGTCCCAGTACTGCGGCCCCCAGTGCCAGCAGGAGGACTGGACTGCCCACAAGAAGCCCTGACGGGAGAGGAAGCATCCCTTTACAGCATGAGATTGAGCCAGAATGATGGTGAGCAGCAGAGCCGCCACACTGCAGTTCATGGCTTCCTGCTCTTCTGTGAACAGAGCGGAGACTGGCGGTTCAGTCTGGGGGTGCTGAGGAAACATTGTCTGGTCCAGAACAGCCACGATGAAACTCTGCACGGCATACATGGTGTGTGGGGATGGTGCCCCTCCACTGTTAAATCTCCAGCAGAGACAAGCAGAGGTTCCCCAGGACGTTTTTCATTGTTTATATGTTAATAGGTTTGTAAACTCATGTACAGTTTTTTGGGGGGTGAGACAAGGGGATGGTTAGAAACCACAAGTAGAATCACTTGCTGTAATCCTCAAATGGCAAACAGTTGCCACGTATCTAGAGACTGTCACGCAGCTGAGTTTCTGTCCCAGGCAGTGGAACCCCAGAGGTGGCCTGTACTCATTGTTTCTGAGAGGGCAGGGTAAAGGGTGGAACCATTAAGAAAAAAAAAAAAAAAAAGGAAAAAGGAAAAAGAAAGTCCTGAATAACCCAAAATTTTTCAGTGAAATTGAGAACAGTAATTTTAAAAAACTACCAATGAAGGCCAGTTTTTTAATAGATGAACTGCCAAATTCTATGCGGACGTTAAGACAGTCTGATGCCAGTGCTCCAAACTCTTTAATGAAATTGACAGAGATGCAGTGTGCTCAGGGTCATTCCTGGAAGCAAACAGCACCCTCTAGAAATTGAAAAGGACCCAACCGGAAGAGAGAATTGCAGGCTGATCTCCTTAATCAACGCAGATGCAAAACCCTTAGTCAGATAGTGGCAAGCAGTGCAACAACTGATGGACCCCACATCATAACTCGCTAGTATTCATTCCCCAGGGGTCAGGGATGGCTCCACAGGTGCACGTCTGCAAGCGTAATAAGCCACGTGAACAGAAACAAAGACAGAATCCACCTGATCATCTCAATAGATTCAGAACAGCATTTGACAAAATCCAGCATCCATCCTTTTTTTTTTTTTTTTTTAATTTTAAAGCAAAAAAATAGTACGAAATTTCAAAAAAAAAAAAAGATTGTAGGACAGTAACAATGGTTAGGACCTTGTGTGTTGTCATCCTCAATGTAGTCGCTTAGATTACAAGATACAGGCGTGAAAAGTTGACCAAACAGCATAGGAATAAACCTTTCCTTTCAATGAATTAATAACAATTAGTAGTATAACTATCTTGTGTAGAGACAGATATTATTTTCCTTTTTTCCCTTTGCTCTTTTCTCTTTCCCCCATCCCGTTTCTCTTTCCTTTGGAACAGTTTCTTCTCATGTCACAATATTCATCATATGCTTTGGGTCTTATTTATTCTTTCAGCTTCCTTTCCTAGGAATACAGTGTGTGAGACTGATTTATTTCCTTTAAGACTGTGGTCTCTAGTTGCCCCTGGTTACTTATAAAAGCCTCACGTTTATCCTTGTCCATAGCTAAGTAATACTCCATTGTATAAAAACACACCACATCTGTTTTTATCCATTCCTCAGGTGATGGGCATTGGGGTTGTTTCCAAGATTTAGCTATGACAAACTGTGCTGCTATAAACATAGGCACACAGGGGCTGAGGAGATAGCTCCGAGGCACAAGTGCCTGCTGGGCAAGTGCAAGGTCATGAGTTCGAACCTTGGTCCCACAAAAAAAATGAAAAAATAAAAATAAAAAAAATAAAAATAAAAATAAATAATAATAATAATAAACATAGGCACACATATGTCGTTATGGCATGATGTTTTTCATTCTTCTGGAAAGATACTCAGAAGGGAAGTTGCTGGGCCAAATGGAACCTCCAATCCTACATTTTAAAGACTCTCCACACTAATTTCCATAGTGGTTTTATCAGCCTACACTCCCACCAACAGTGGAGAATTCCTTTTTCCCTGAAGCCCTGTCAGCATTTGTTATTGCTTGATTTTTTTTTTTTTTTAACAATCATTGTTTCTCGGATGAGATGGAATCTCCGTGTTGTCTTAATTTGCAGCTCTTGAATGACCAATGATGTCTTCATATATCTGTTATTTATATTTCTTCATGTGGGAAGTGCTTATTCATCTCAGATGTCCCTTTTTGGACTGGGTTTTTCAAGGTGGGGAGTTTGATTTTTTTCAGTTCTTTTATATGTCCTACATATAAGTCCTTGGTGTGAAGGACAGTAAGTTTTTCCCCAGTTTGTGGGTTGTCTTTTCAATACTGGTGATGTCTTTTGATGGGCAAAAGCTTTTTAATAAGATGAGATCCCAGCTGTTGATTCTTTGAAGTGTTTCCTGTCGGTTTTGTTCACGAAGTCTTGGCCTATCCTTATGTGTTCAAGATTCCTACCTACTTTCTCTTCCAGTATATCGAGTGTTTCTGTTTTAATATTTAAATCTTTGATCCATTTTTACTTTAGTTTAGTGCATGGTTATAAACATGAGTCTAATTTTACTCACTAAGCATATAGAAAGCCAGTTCTTTTAGCACCATTTTTTAAAGAGACTTTCCTTCCATTGAACATGTTTGGCTCTTTTGTCAAAAATAAATTGGTTGAATGTGTTTGCAGTTGTTTCTGCATCTTCTCATCTGTTCTACTAGTCCTCGAGTCTGTTTTCTTACCAGTGCCATGCTGATGTTTTTTTAATGCATATGGTATAGAGACTACCAGGTTTTGCTATGTAGTTCAGACTTGCAGGGATCCTCCTGTTTCCAGCCTCCTAAGTGCTGGGATTAGAAGTGCATGCCACCACGCCCAGTCTTAATTAAGTATCAGCGTGCTGCACAGGTGGGGCGGGCACAGAATGCCAGGAATTGAACCCTGTCCACTGCACTCTGCCTCAGCAGGCACTTTAGTCCACTGAGCTATCAGGCTGGACTGAGACTAGTGTTTTAAGATTCCACATAAGAATAAGATCACCTAGTATCTGTCTTTTTGTGTTTGTCTTATTCGCTTAATATAATGATAAAAGGATTGAAATTCTTTCATTGAATCAAAAGTGCCCTCTTCAACATGGTTCTGGAATAACTGGGCATCCACATGTAGAATATTGAAATTAGGCCCTTATCTTTCACCATACACTAAAGTAAAATCAAAATGGATCATTAAGGATCTAAACATTAGAACAAAAACACTTAGTCTTCTGGAAGATAAAACTCTTGAAGACATGGGTATAGGCACTTTCTGAATCAAACCCTGATTGCACAAGAAATAATACCAACAACCAGCAAATGGGATCAGATCAAATTTAAAACCTTCACAGAAAAAGAAACCATTAACAGCATGAAGAGATAACCTACAGAATTGGGGGGAAAAAAATTTCCAGCTACTCTTCAAGGGACAAATCTCTAAAATATATAAAGAACTCCAAACCATTATACCTCTCAAATTTGAAGACGTAGTCAAGAAACAAGCATCTGAAAAAGATAGACACTACACAGATGAAGAAACACAAAAGGCCAATAAATACATGGGAAAATGTTCAACATCAATGGACATTTGAGAAATGCAAGTTAAAACAGCACTGAGATTCTAGTTCTTCCCAGGAAGAATGAGTACCATCGAGAAGGCAACCATTAACAAGTGCTGGTGAACCTGTGGGCAGAAGGAACTCTTCTTCACAGTTGGTGGGATGGTAAATTGATATAATGACTGTGGCAGTCAATATGTAGATCCTCTAAAAACCACAGGCAGAAATTCCATTATTCCCAGCTATTTTCCTTCTTGGAATCTTGCTAAAGAGTTAACAGCACCATAGTGTAGTAATACAGGCATCCCTATAGTTATAACAGCACAGTTCATTATAGCTAAACCTTGAAAGTAACAGCCTCTGTGTCCATCAACAGATGAGAAAATTCTTAAAAGTAGCAAGAATAATAAAGAGGAAAAAAATAAGAATGACAGCAGATTCCATATCAGAGATAATGCAAATGAGACGTCAGTGACATGCAGAAGTACTGAAAGGAGTTTAAAAAAAAAAAAAAAAAAGTCAACTAAAACATCATCCCAATGACTGTTAGATACAGTTGTTTTCAAGCTAACAGGAGTTCCTGCTAGCAGACTTGTGCTATAAGAAGTGTTAAAGTCTTTCAGGTGGGGGAAAGGATACCGAATAACATGAATCTATCCAAACAAATGTGGAGCTCAAAAGTGAGTGAACATACAGGAAATTTCTCTTACTACCTAAATATACTTGAGGGCTGGCAAGATGGTTCAGTGGCTTGAAGCACCTGCTTAGGAAAGCTTAAGCAACTACAGAGACCACGGTTCGATCCCTGGCACCACATGCTGCGCCAGCCTAATCCCCAGGACAGGCTAAGCTGACCATAATATAAATAAATAAAGTTTAGAAAAAGAACCAAAACTATAAAATAATAATAATAATAATAATAATAATAATAATAATAATAATAATATATATTCAAACAATAATTAGTTCTGCAAACAGATGATAGCAATGTAGTGGGAGGCTTATGGAGTCAAAGTAAGTTCCAGTACCAGGGAGAAGGCTCAGTATTAAAAAAGGTTGTGCACAAGGACCAGGGTTCGATCCCTGGCACTGCATGCTGTGCAGGCCTCACTCTCAGGTATGCTGAGCCAACAATGGAGCCCTGGTGTGGTAGTGCGTGCATTTGGGAGGCAGGAAACAGCAGGATCACTAGGATGCTGAGCTGTGTAGTGACACCCTGCACACACACACACACACACACACACAAAGAAAAAAACATAAAAATAAAAAAGATTGTGGTGCTTTTTCAAGGAAGAAAGCATTTTAAACGTTAGGTTTATAACACAAATTAAGTTATTGTCAACAGTAGTGAAAAATTTGGAGAAAAATCTTATAAAGGACACTGTATTCCTGTTCTTTCATCACATATAAAGTGGTGGATTACTGAACTACGTCTCCTGTCAACAAAAATATAAATATTTGTAATAGTGATTTTAGAAAATCAGATGTAAATGTGTGGTGCATCCAAATGGGGAAGTAGTCATCCCAAACGTGCAAGGTTGATGGAAGAGGCAGAACTCTGTGTAACTTATCATACTGACAAACTAACATAGAAAAATATTTTTGATAATCTTAGTAGAAAAATGTTATTTAATAAAATTCAATACCCATTCAGAGGAAATAGTCTCACCAAAGTAGAAAGAGATGGGAATTTTCTCAGTCTGACTCAGGTTTCTTACAAGAACATACATAACATCAGCTGGCATTAGTCTGTTAGGGCTCCCACCAGGAAGTACCAGTGATGGAATGGCTGCCACAATGAAAAGTTATTTTCTTACACTCCTGGAAGCTGGAATCTGACTACCAAGGACTCTCTCCTTGCTACTGGCGGCTGCTGTCCCCATGTCTGTACACAGTCTTGCTTTTGAGCATGTGTGTGTGTGTGTGTGTGTGTGTGTGTGTGTGTGCAGAATGGCCTCATCTCATGAGGACAGTCTTGAGACACTTAGGTTAACTTTAAGAATAGGGAGGCTTGAGCTTTATGTGAAAACTAGCCCTTACATGAATGAGTTTCTCCTCTACAAATATATAGGAAAGGGTTATTTCTGACTGAAAGAAATAGCCATTTATTCATGACAAAGTTAACAATCCAACTTGCCTTGAAGGTGAAAAAGAGAAATTCTACATAAAGTGTAGAGGAAGAACAAATATAACAAGCAAGAGATGCTATGACGTGTGTAAGAAATAGAATAAGGGCAGTTAGAGTAGAAGGTTTGCTGAACAAAGGGAAGATAAACATAGCAGGAGATGGGGGAAGGAATAGATAGGACTCAGGTTTCCTCTCTGAATGTCAGTCCCCTCCTGTCAAGGCCACAGTCCCTGGAATTCCAGGCCATGTTCTAATCTTCGCCATGATTTATTGCACCATGCATGTTTACAACCATAGGCATTCACTGGACTCCTGCTAGAAAGGATGTTTGGCCTCGTTATGTATGTTTGGTAACAAGGAGGTGAGTGGAGGAATCCATCCTGACAAGAGTCGTGGGGCGGGCTTTGAACTGGTCCTGAAAAAGTAAGCAGCTCAGAGATGGGGTGGAGAGTAGGAGGAGATCGTTCAAGAGTAAGGTCAAGGACAGAAGAATCACAGTGTCCATAGGAAGGTGGGAGAAGGGACATTTGGGTGTTAAGGATTTCCAGGAAGACCTGAGGTTGTTCTGGAAAACAATACTTGTGACGTTGTCATTTAAAGCAGGTAGAGACTGTGTGTCTACTCCAGGTGGCCTCCACTGACTGGCAGAGTAGAGCTCTCATCAGCCACAAGACAGAGAGCATTTTATAGTCATTGGAAAAAGAGAATCTGTAAAATACTGCTTTGGGGGAAGTGGCTATTTTTTTTATTTTCTCCATGGTGAAAATGTATATATAATGCATTGATATGGGATTAATAATTATGTATGTTATTAGCACCACAATCTATCACCACCATGAACCTCTTATGAACCATCAGCTGGCAAGGGCTGAGAAAGAGCTAGAATATCAAGACTCTTACTGCACTTTACTATACAGGACGGTTTCCAGAGGGAATGCTGGTCTTATAAATGATGACGCCAGAATTTGAATTCTAGTTTATCTTTAAAATTTCCTTAAGGCCAGCGGTATAGCTCAGTGGATTAAGCACTTGCTTAGGGAAGCACAGGAGCCAGGGTTCAGTTCCTGGCCCCACCTGCTGAACTGGCAATGGAGACCAGGCGTGGTGGTGTGAGTTTATAATCCTAGCACTTGGGAGGTACAAGCAGGAGGATCGCTATGAGTCAGTAGTGAGACCCTGTACAAAAAAAAAAAAATGGAAAGAAAAAAGAAAAGAAAAAGACAACAAATAAATAAATAAATAAATAACATTTCCCTAATGACCATTACACATGTTCATTACATGGTTAGCCCCCTTTTTTATAAGTTATTAAATTAGAATAAAAATAATAATGATTTTTACACTATTAATATGTGGGACACGCACACACACGCTCTCACTCTGATGCCCCACTGTGTGCTGCTACCATGTTCCCTGTGTCCCTGGCATGAGCTGTGGTGGATAGATGCAGAGGTGCTGCTTAGGGGTTCAGAGTAAGAAAGGCTGAGAGATTTTCTTTTTCTCTGCTCTGTTATTCAATTTACTGCTCTCAGAGGACAACTTGAAAATCACCTATTTCCAGGTCCTCTCTCGGTGTTTGAGTAGAAAAACGATGCAAAGGTCATCTGTTGTTAGATTCTACAGCCTTCAAGGAGTGTGCATTAAATGTGCTGGATGGCTTGGGCGGGTTTGGTGTTTAATTTTGTTATCTCTTACATTACCCTGGCCTGGGCCCGGGGTTTCCTTAGTTCCCCTGACAGCTGTGTGCAGCTCAGCCACTCTGGCCCCTGGCTGGCCTCCCTGTAGATGGTGGGAATCCCACGCTCAGCAGGGCACTTGGAAGAGCGCTGCAGGTTCACAGAGCCCCAGCAGGTCTTCCATTGATACGGAAAGGGAATATAGTACAGAATTTAAAAGCCATACTGTGAAAATGGAATTTTGGTGTAAAAAATATATTCCGAGAGCCAGTACAGTTCAAACAAAAACCTGTATTTATTTCAAAGAAAAAGAATTTAAAAGAGTATGGTTTAAATTAGGGTGCCATTTATAAGTAGTTTCATAGCTTAAAACAACATATTCAACTGTATAATTTTTTTGTTTGTTTCTTTCTTTCTTTCTCCCTTTCTTTCTTTCTTTCTCTCCCTTTCTTTCTTTCTTTCTTTCTTTTTTTTTTCTTTTTTTTTCTTGTACCAGGAATTAAACTCAGGACCTTGCGCTTGCCAGAAAGCGCTGTACCACCGGGCTGTATCCCCACCTCTCAACTATAATTTGCATGCACAATTATTTTATAAAGCATATGGTGTTAAAAAAAAAAAAAAAAGCATATGCTGTAGGTCAGTTGGAATAAAACCAACTTCCAAATAAACATGGATACGATTTATAGCATTAGAACCTGAATCAGCTGATGTCTATAAAGACTTTATGGAAATAAATGCTGCTCTGTAAGAAGAAAGAACATGAAGGTCAAATAACTACTTGTGGTCAGAATCACACCCTTGGAGCTTCTCAGGGCAGACTTTTGGTGCTCAGGACATAAAATATTCAGTGAATGCAGGATTTAGCAAAGCTAATTTGCAACGTATAATATCTTATAATTTAGAAGCAAAACACAAGCTAGAGTCTAGGAAAGTCTAGGCATGTTTTAAAAATAATTTCTAATAATTCAAAAATTATTTTGTGATGTGTTGTAGAAAGATGAATTTGTTATTTTTCAAGGAATATATTTCTACCAAGTTGGGAATATTAAAAAAAATTTCTAGGTTCTACTTAAAATGCTGGCAGGGGCCGGCGGGATGGTTCAGCAGTCTAAAGCACCTGCTTAGGAAATTTAGGCAACTGCAGGGACCTCAACTCGATCCCCAGCACCACGTGCTATGCCAGCCCCACCCCCAGGGCAGCCTGAGCCAGCCATAATAAAATAAAATAATAATAATAAAATGCTGGCACTTATCCTTTTTTAATAGTATATATAATAAATCACCCAAATCCAGCTCTAAAAAAACAGAATGTGAAATCAATAATGCTTCCTTTTAGGAAATTTCTGGAATCTTTAAGTAGGAAAATCTTTTGCATCATGCCTGTCAATTTCTGCTGCCACTGATGAGGAATTCAGATCTGAAAAGGAAGAGACTTGTGAGCTCCTCAGATGAGCAGTTCTCATGTGGGAGGAGTCGCTGTGCGTGGGGCTCACTGGGATCAGTTACTGGGTATTGGCCAAGCCTTCTGCAGTGCCAGAGGTGGGTGGGGACACAGTGAAGGCAAGAGGAGCTGGCAAGAGTAGCAGCCTGTGAGCCTGTCAACTCTCAAGCCCAGGAACCATCCTGGGCAGAGATCTTCAGGGCAGCTGAGGACCGCGCTGCTGGGCCTGGGGAGCTGCCGGCAGGCGGAGAGCACCTGGAAGCTCTCTATGATGACCAGTTTGTTCTACATTACTCACTTTCTAACCGAAATTCAAACAGTATCAAAGACACTTCTGTTTTCTTGGCAAACGTGGAGGGATTTTAGGACATAAATTAACTAATTTTCTCTTTGCACGGAAGCATTTCTGTCTTTTAGTAGTCAACCGTTTAGTTTCTCAGCAGTTGACTATCTCTGTATTTGAGGAATAGTCTTGGTCTCTAAAAACATAAGGTAGGAAACATAATCCTTTTCCTTAAGAGAAAGTGTATTCATTGAAATGTTACAGTACTTTTTTTCTTTCCCAAAAGAATACTTTCTTGATAAATTGCCCACTTACTCACTATACATCAATGACCATTCCTGCAGCCTGCCTTCTCATTACACCCAAAGGTAATTAACCATAGAAAAAGGACACCAAATGCTATTCGATTCCAGCCCTTGCACCTCACTGTGCATCAGAGGCAGCCCCTGAAAATGCCTGACATGGCCAGCAACCCTTGGTCATCAGAGGACACATAGTCTAGCAAAGTGGACACTGGGTGGCCCCTTCCACTTCCAAGATACAAACACATGCACACAGCAGGCAAGGTGTTGGTGCCGTGCCAAGAGCCACAAACGCACACAGCTGCCCCTCCAGACCACACCTCCTGACACGTGGGGCCCTGCATGAGAGGCTACCAAGATGTGGCAGTTGAAAAATGGAAGAAGAGGGCCAGCAAGATGGTCCAGCAGTCTAAAGCACCAGCTTGGGAAAACTGAGGCAACAGCAAGGGCCGCGATTCGATCCCCGGTGCACATGTTGTGTCAGCCCCACCCCCAGGGCAGGCTGAGCTGGCCATAATAAAAATCAATCAATCAATCTTTGTAGCTCCTGAGAAAATGTGGCAGCAGAGTTCCAGCCAATTCCCAGCCCCATTTCCAACATGGCCTGCAGGGCTGATGGTGCTGCTCCTGTGCCGTGTAAGTGCAGTGAGCCAGCAGGCTGGGCACTTCTTGTTCAGGGATGCTAAAGCCAGAGGGTTTTCCTTCTTTCAGTCCCTCTTGCCCCCAGAGACCCAAGAGCCCCTGGGGCTAGAATAGGGAGCCAGTATGTGCAAGAATCAGGCTTTTCACACTGGAAGGTGCTGGTGAGATAAATGTGCCAGTTGGTACAGGCAGGGTATAGCACAGGCTACATGTGGAACACTACACAATGCTCAGGACCCACTATAGCATTTATATAGATTAAAAAGATAGATAGTTGATAGATAAATAGAGAGATAAAAGATAGATAGATAGATAGAGAGATAGATAGATAGATAGATAGATAGATAGATAGATAGATTTAAACAAAGCATAAAGAGATATAAGGCTTGAATTTCATCTCAAGTTCAAACAACTAATACTCTGTGATGATGAAGCTAAAGCTGTTTTGCCGAACTTTAATTTCTGAGGAATCCACTGCATTTAAAAAATAGTAAATCTGCTTGCCAATCTTAGGTCATTAGTGTAACAGTTAGGCAGCTGCTAACCACGTTTCCTTTCTGAGGTCTCAGAAAATGGACAGTTCTCAATCTTCATCTCCAGAGGAAAACCGCAACCTGGCAGTGCACCCTTAGTGAGCGGATGCTGGGAGCTCAGCAAAGAGAGGGGAGGCCAGAAAATGGTGCTTGCTTCATATTTGTAATGTGTCCCCTTCCTTCCAAGTTCTGTGGAGCTATCAAAACTCCAAGGGGAGCATGACCTTTGGCCTGTTGCCCCTCCACGCTGTCTGTGTCCTGCGGCCCTGAGGACAGCACTATGATCCGCTTCACTCGTGAATGTTAGCGTAAAGCACATATATACAGCCTTGTTCTCTATCTCCTGCGAAGGCAGCAGCCACGTCTGCACACGGCTTGGCAAGGTTGTCCTCAGACTGTTCACTCGCCCCAGCTGGTGGCTCCATGGCGCAGAGTTGCATGGGAGGATGAGGGTGTGCTTGCACCTGTTCCGTGGCTTGGCGACACTACCACAGGTTTAGAAAGACACATGATCCGGCAGGGGTGGGTCAGCATGCCCGGCTGGAGAGAGGAGGCTGTCACTGCCGTTCTCGTTACCACCCACAACCTTAGACTTGAAGGTGGCAGGGATCCTCACATCTCCAAGCTTCCTGCTGATGTCAGAGCCCGTGGTGGATAAGGCAGCAGATGTCCTGTGTCCTGCCTGAGAGAGTTTCCTGTAGGCATTAGAGGCCTGCCCATCATGCCAGCCCTTAGGTTCTGCTTCGGCTCCCCCGAGGCAGACAGGCCCAGCCTCCCTTTCAGGTCTCCACTGTGCCTCTCCTTGGCCGCCAGGACCTGGCACAGGGCGATCATTTCTTCTTCTACCTTGGCAAGCTCAGTCCTGAGCGCCTCCTCTCTGCTTCCGTCAGAGCCTCCACAGCAAGAGTCTGCACAGCCACGCCTGGGCCAACAGGGACATCAATGGAGAAGTCAGGAACTGCCTTGGTTAGGAGAATCCAGGTCTATATCTTGGCCTATGGAGTCCGTGTTCAATCGGCAGGCCTGCCACAGCTGATGTCGGACCGGGCCTGAGCAGGCTACGCGAAGCAAACAAGCAGGCCTCAGAGCAGCCAGTAGAATAGTCTCCAACCAGCGGGACGGCACGGCCACCGCAGTGGTGCCTAGCAGTGACCTACACTACCTTTTTATTGCTCCAAATTTTCCTACGCCAGCTCTATGGGTCCTGACAGAATTTGACAGAGCAGTCATCATAAAGAAGTACAGAATGGTAGATAGAAACCACACAGAGTGTCGGACTTCCTTTGTTTGGTTATTCAACAAATATTTATGGAGCCCCTAGCAGGTGCAGGGGTACCCCTGTCAGTAAAGCGCACAAGATCCTGCCTTTTATGGGATATGTCCCACTGAGCAAGACTAACAGGAACCAAAAGTCATAACAAATAGAGTGAGTACTGTTCAAAGAAAGAGTTAGGGCCTCGCTGCGAAGGAAGAAAGAAGCGTGGGAGCTCACCTTGAAGCCATGGGGTTGCAGAGATCCCATTGTAAAGGTGGTTTCCAAACGAGGGCCTGATGGGGTCAAGAGCAAAGTCCAGCGCTGAAGGCCTCCATGGGAGCTGACGCTGCACCCAGGCTTGGAGTCCGCCTCGCTAAGGGTGTTGCGTCCTGGGGGAGGCAGCGAGAAGGCTTGCTTCTCTCATCTAAGCTTCGGTTCGACTCCTTCGGGAGCGGTGTTTCTGCTCTAGTTCCTCTTTGCTGCTTAAATCAGTGTGTTTCCGTGGGACCTTTGTCATAGGAATGAGATCCCCTTTGATGACTTCCTGCGTGAGCCCACAGGAGGGCACAGCGCGGTGTCACAGCGTTCGATGTTTCTCAGAAACACAAAAGCCCGTCTGTTGCCGTCTGAGGATGTCCCCGAGTCCTGTGCGCTTGGGCAGCCTCGCCACTCATTTCCCCTGCGGATCACTCAGCCACAGATCCAGATGAGAAACAGTTTGTGTCCTTGGAAGTCTTCACTGCTGCTAGCATGACTTAAAAACAGAAGTGTCTCTTTCTTCCAGGTCATGTTCCTGGCGTCCGCGTACGCGAGTCCCCGACTCTCTGCAGAGGGCTGCTCCGCCATCGCCGCTGTCACGCACTACTTGTATCTCTGCCAGTTCAGCTGGATGCTCGCCCAGGTTGGTACCTGGCACCCTAGGGAGTGCGCTTGGTATTTAGTATCCTTGGTGCTAAACGGAAGTGGGTCTGTGGAGCCCTCGTTCCATTCCCAGGGTGGGAATGTGAGGCGCTCCCTACAAACCATGCAGCATGAGGGAGCACGGTGATTTTGGAACCGTAAGAGTTCTCTGTAGGGTGGCAAATAAGTATACAGCAGATGCGGGTGCACTGGGGTCCCTGTGGGGCATGGTAAGACATCTGAATATTTTCCTAGGGGATAATGGAGTTAGTGTAAGTAAAGGAGTAATGCGATGCAGATAGGGGATTTTGAAAGATGTTCCTGCTTTGGTGAATTGGCGATAGGAAAGAGTGGGTCGGGCATCCGCAGGATCTGGGGAGGAAAAGTTAGTGTGAATGAGGGAAGTAGCGGTGGGAACAAGGAAAGGCAGACAGCTTCGGAGTTTGTGAGAATTAATGGAGAACTTGAAGGTAGGCTGACTGTGAGAGCTACAGGAGGGAGAACCAGGGGGTTGCAGAGTTTCTGGCGTGAACGCCTGTGGACTTGCGCATGCGCACACTCTGACCCACGCGTGCTCTTCATTGTTGGTGTGGGATAAGGAGGGGTGGGGCTTGGCTGTGGAGCGGCACTGAAGTGAAGGTGAGGCAGGAAGAAAGCGCTCAGGGTTCTTATTGGAGGGCACTGCGCAGGCGCAGGATGGGATGCTCTGCTGTGAAGAACATTATCAAGGTGGGTATAACAGAGGAGCACTGAATTATTTAGGTAGCAGAGCTAATTAGAACATGCGGGGCTGGAGGCCTGGGTTTGAATCCTGGCTCCACCACCATTTGCACGAGCTTAATGAAAGTATTAACACTCTCCAGTGTTTGTTTCTAAGTCTGCCTAGCGGGATAATTCTAACGCCCAGAATGCATGTTGCAGAGCTCTTTTGCGGCACTTATCAAGAAACTATGCAGTGTTGTCTAACAGTGCCCTCAACAGTATTCTGTGTTTTCAAGATGAAATCTAAACCCTATAACGTGAAACTTAGCCAGAAACTGACCTTGTGGCCCTAGGTGCCTGGCTATAGGATGCTTTAGGAGGTTACCGACGCTGCAATGTGTCACCTCTGCTCACAAAGCTTCTTATGTGTGTGTACTGAGGTCCCTGGGCTCTCAGTGCAGGTCTCTGCCTAGGCCTCTCACCTGCTCAGCGATTTTGATGAGTGACTTGGATAGAAATGCCAGACTGTTGATCTAATATGCGAGGAGACAGGTTGGGTTCAGGGCCTCAGGGCCAACAGGGACAGTGCCTCCCTTCACCAAGATGACTGGAGACACTGTGCTGCCAGCTTGAATGCTGGAGGAAAAGACATCATCTGATGGGCCGCAGCATGGACGGCTCCAAAGTTTAATCCAACAGGAGCTTAACGGTGATTGTACGTGTGAGCACAATACAAGGGAACACGACAGAGGGAGGCCTGACAGTGGGGTCATCAGCAGTGCTGGGACGCAGTGGTCACTTCCAGGTTGCGTTTCAGCAGGGGCATGAACCAGGTGACAGTCCTACAGGGGGTTGCGGGGCAACAGGCCACGCCAGGCCTGGATGGGATGGAGGGGTGGAGGCCAGCTGCCATCCAAAAGCGCTAGGACAGAAAAGAAAAATGGACAAGGCGGGTCTGGAGGGGCAGAGCAAAACGGTCCAGACTGAGGGAAGCACATTTTGGACGTTTGTAGCCTAAAACTGTCAGGGTCACAGAGACTATTTGTAGAGTGAATCCAGTCACTGAAAGACATCCAAGTAGAGAAAAACAACTAGTGCTCATATGATTTAAATGAGTTTCCTGCTTTGGGGGTGCACTGAGCAAGAAGACGCGTAAGATTTCATCCACCTTCATGGAGACTAGAGAGCCCTCTACTCTTTAAGTAGATTTGATTGTGTTTTAGTTACTTTTTACTCATTGCTGGAACAAATACCCAACACCCAAAATGAAGGAAAGAAAGGTTTATGTAGCTCGCAGTTACTGGAGGCTTCAGTCCATACTCAGCTGGATCCAAGCCAGCAGTTCATGTCAGCGGAACAGCAACAAAATGGTGACAGAGGCAACTGATCAACCCGGGCAGCAGAGCAACAGCAGCTTGTCTGTCTCTCTGTCTCTCTTTATATTACATTCAGGCTCTCTGCCTCAATCTATCCGCCTCAGGCCACACCTATAATTCCCAACAATACTCGGACCCATAATCTCATCAGTACTAAAACACATAGTCCCAGTGGATGATAAGTCAAGTCTCAAACTCTAGAAGTCCCCACCCCATGATTGCATGAGGCTTTGGAGGGACAACTAGACATAAACCATAACAGATTGTCACTGCAGTTAGTGAATGAATTAGGTTTCTGCATGACCAACAGTTTAGGAAAACCATTTATGAAGTACCAGTGAAGTTTAACATATTTCGCATGGTGCACCACACATTTTTCATGGTTTGTGGTATAACCACAGAGAAAACTTCATTAACTTTCAGATCCTAGGTAGTTCCTTTGCCTAAGTTTTTATTTTGTGGTCGGAGGTTGCCGCTTGACCAACCCATATTTTCCTATGTAAAATGTTGTATGCTTTAACTAAAAATTTTTAAACATTAAGGAAAAGGTTAGACTAGTGTTAGTAGTATTGGGTTAAAAAAATAAGGCCACAGTGGGGGTTGTTAACACTTTAATGAGTATGCTTTATAGATTTTGGCAGTTTAGGTGAGACTCTAAAACTGTATAATACATAGTTTATGAGCGTCAGTGTAATTACTCTATTTTTAAATCATTGGAGTAAGAATATAAGAATTATTATTTTTGTGTGTTCGCTCTCCTCAATCTTAGAATAAGTCTCTTAAATAACTTTATTTTAATGCTGTTATGGTATAGATAGTTTCAGAATAGCTAAGAAAAAATGTATTATAAAACAGGTCACATAACCTGAGTCTGGGTTCTCTTATCTGACAAACCAGTTTGTAATAACAGAAGCCATCTCTGAGAATTGTGGGAAGATACATTAAGACAATGGAAGGAGCTGGTGCAGCACCTGGCACAATTTGCACACACATACACACAACACACACACACTATTCATGTATCTTATCTATGCATCTACATTGCTATTACTTGCTAAGCTAGTGTGTGTGGCCAATATATCGTATTTTCAAACATGTTCAGTATTGTACTTTTGCAGTATAACTTACACCTCATTTATTCCAAAAGAGAGCCAGTCCAACAGAGTGGGAAGGGAACGAGCTTTGGGTGCAGCAGATCCTAGCTGTGAAGTGAACTAGATAATCCCTCACCCCTTACTAAAGGATGTGTGTGGCTCCGGCCCCACAGCCACTGGCCTTGGCCCCATTTCTTATGGGCTCCCCTCCCTGAGGCAGGGAAGTCATGAAATATACAGTGGGAAGACACTTTGCTTGTTCTATTTCCGTCAAACAACCTACAACCCCCACTGTGGCCATGGGTATTCAGCTACCCTTCTGTTTGCCGTTCATGTAAAATCCCTCAGTGGAATTACTGAAATTATTACCCTCTTCCTTAAGAGAGCCAGGTCATGTTTACTTGAAGGAAGACTGACAGTGAGAATTTAAAATCTGGCAACAGCTTTATTTTGCCAGTTGTCTAACTACCATTCCCTTTCTCTGTTTCGCTTTGAGAAATAATGTACTGTAATGGTACAAAACTTTAACACTAGAAAAATATAAAATAAAAAGCCTATCTTTATTGCTATTTCACATACGCATTCCCTGCTGTTGTTCTCAACGCCAGATTGAGGGTGCACATCTCAAGTGGCTTCCTGTGTGGCCCTCCAGAAGTATTCCATGAATAGACAAATATTTATAAATACATAAGCAATCTCAGATTGTGTGGTGTGTATATGTGTATAAGGGTGTTGTGTGTATATATATATATACATATATATAATAGTATATAAATTCAGACATCTTTAAGTTCACCATGTTCAGCTGTACTGTTTTCTGTGCTATTATATGGTTCTCCTATGGTATATTCTGATAATCAATTGCTGAAATTCTCACTATTGCTAGGTTAGTGGGGGTTTTGTTTCGTTGTATTTTTTCTATTGTGAATAGTTTTTCCTTGGACATTCTTACACGGGGAACATTCATTTACTCAGAAAGTACACAGTGAATAAGTTCCTGGAAAGTATGCGTTAACTATTAATATTTACATGAAACACGCACTAGTCGGATTGCCAGTTCATGAGCTAATCAAGGAGAGAAGAAAATTATTTGAGATATTCATATACAGTGGGGATAAGCGGGAACTTTACAGTTGTACTTGAGCACTTACATATATGTTATGCTGTGACTTCTCCCCATAAGCAGGCTATGAAGAAGCCTGCTATTTAGTCCTTGCTGGAAAGCTTACCCAGTACCAATGCAGAGCAGTGGGAAGAAAACTGCTAGAGTTAGCCCTGTTTTTCCTTTGCCCTTGATTTAATGTGAGAGGGCATCAAAGGTATTAAGGGTAACAGGCTGGGAGTTACTACCAAGATAAAGATGATATCCCAGGCAATGCTGAATTCTTCAACTCAAAAAGCCTTCCAGTTTATTTCAGTCCATAAATATTAAGAAAGGAGAATCAGAGCAAGGACGTGTGGCGACATTTCTGAGACTGTCCTTGAAATGAAGGATTGAGAACCCATGGCGGTGGATGAGAAGAATAGCATCTTTGATGTGGAACTAAACCTGATGTGCTACATCTGTTGAAAGCATTTAGTAAACCAATGACTAACCAAAGATTAACACTCGCTGGCATCCTAAGCTTTACCACTGACACTTGAAAACTTAGGGAGTTCAGAGAGCCTATTTTTAACCTGAGGAAGCAGCATTTCTCCTTTGTATTTTACTAATGCATTAATACACGTGATAGAAGGATATATAAAGAAGTTAATGAATTTTGCTAATGATACATGACTAAGTTAATGAATGAGTTTATGGAACATATGAAAGCAAAAGTATGATTTGTGGCCAAAGCATTTAACAAAGTATATCTTTGATTTTGCTGTGTAGGCACTTGGAAAACAGTAGTCACAGAAAACATTCCTGGAAAACAAATTAGATGTGCTAAGTGCTCAGACCAAATTGCATGCATCTTTATTTATTTGATGTCTTGTGGTAGAGATTACATGCAAAGAACTCCATGAAATGGCAGCAAGCTTAATTTTTAATATTGCATATATGAAAAATTAATCTCCCACAACTTAGTCATTTCAAGCCATTTATATTTTGAGACTCCTTATCATTTTTTCGTTAAATGTTAGCACCCAATGAACAGGTCAGGAAGGCTTCTACATGAAAATGCATTTTCAGTTCCATCTATACCAAGGGAACAAACGAGGCCAAGAAAGGAGGCCCGCTGGCGCACGGTAACACGTCAGTGCTTGTGTGCATTTCTGTGGACACTGATCGTAAATGAACCAGTGTTTGCAGCACGCTGGGGATGACGTCCCACTCCCAGTTCTGTAGCTCTGTGAAGAACCTGCGCTTTTCTCCCCCATTTCTGTATCCCCACCTGGAAACAGAAGAGCACATTCGGGGGATCGCTAACTTAACCTGCTGCCACTGAAAACTGTGGTCTGGGAAGGCATGCAATTCATGTTTTTATTTAAGTAATCATTTCTGCCATCATTCAGTGTGTTGGAAATGGTCAACGACTTACAGTTTAATCTCCTTTTATCAGAGAAGGAAATGAAACTCAGAAGTGACCAGTGGTGTTGGTGAAGAGCACACAGTGTATCTAGGCAGAGCTATGTCAGAAACCCAGATCAGGTTTCTGTCCACCATGCCTTTCCCGATTTCTATAAATTAAAATGAACTGTTGTTTCCATTATTGATGTGGTGGCTTACAGGAGGATCTGTTCAAATTCTCCTTCACATATTTCAGTAGATTCTGTATGATAGGAAATTTTAAAAAATTTATTGACATTTATTAAAATTAGCTATGTATTAAGTTCTCCCAAGTATTGTCACCCAGGTAATCCTGACATGCTAGTGATGATGATAGATATGCAAAATAAAATCAACTGTCCTTCACTGATTAACAAGAATGAAAATAAAGTGATGAAACACTTAACAGGGAACCAGTGTTTAGAGTTTCTGTAAATATGTGACTACTAATGTCACTGCAAAATAGTCTTCCTGTTGTCCCTTTCAAAGTAACCAGTTCAGTGGTCTATAATGGTGACTATATCTTTCAGTCTTTCTAGGCTTGTCTGTAGAGATTATATCTATTGGAATACTCTTGAAGCTGTACCACTTGATAGGCTGCATGTGTGTGAATTGTAGAAACAGTCAAGTCAGATGAATATAGCTCATACATGCTCGAGTTAGTAACATTTTGGTGAAAAATATACCACACCTAATAGTAATATCAACTGGTCCTGTAAAGCACACAACGTTCTCCTATCATCTTTAAGGCTTACACATAGAAAGGTAAGTAGAGATCTTGATGTTGAAACTTTCAGTTCACATGTAGGCTTTGGCAGGCAGAGTGTAAGATAGTGGTACGCGCCACCAACTGTGCCAGTGAACATCGCTCAGTGACACCTTGAGCTGGCACTGAGTGTACCACCTAGTTAGCATACAGCTCATCAATGCCACGTATCTATCTGTGTGAAATTGCTCTGCAAACATACCAGCCTCACTTCGCTCTTGTCAGAATTTAAAGGAAAAGCCATAATCTGAGGACAGGAGGACAGTCAAATGCTGTATCATCTTTTTGTTTAAAGAATAGCAAATGCTGGAGGTTTTGAGCCATTGCTTTAGGAAGTATATAGTAGGGTTGTTTTGAAAGAAGAAAGAAAATTTGAGCTCATTTAAACAGTGAAATCTGTAAACAGGTGGATCAGTCCAAGTTTGATCTAGTAGTGACACCCTAAATACCCTGTAGACCTTTCCCTAAAATAATAAATAAATAGTGAAATCATCCAAGGAGTAAGGACACAGGGTGATTCATGGAACCCAAGGTCTGTAAGTGTAGTTGGCCTCAGAGGAGCCTGCAAGTGCCACAGAGCTAGGACTGTCCCCTCCTCACTGTGTTTGTGGCTGCCCTACCATGATGCTTCCTGTACACTCTTATTCATTATCCCCGTTAGACACTTGTGGTGGTGCAAGGAGTTCAGCAGCAGATGCTTAGCCAAGACTCTGCCCCGTCGGATCAGCTCTGGCCTGCAGGGCAGTCTGGAGCACAGGAGAGCTGAGCCTGCTGGAGGTGCTAGGACAGGCCTAGGACAGAGGAGCTCGTGGGCTGCGCATGTGTCCCACACAGATTCAGGGAAATCGAGTCAGTTAGTCTTATGTGTGGACCACCATATATTTCTGAAATACTTATTTTATTTCATAGTATTTTCATTCTGCTGTCTAAAAAATAATGTGTGATCCGACAATGTCATCATTATCGTACATGTCAGTGATCAGATGCCATTGAGAAGGAATTCATACTCAAAAGCTTATGACAGGGATATAAATGAAGGAACATTATGTAGTGAAATATAGTTAGGATAGACATACAGCTACCTTCTTTTTGTTCACTGAGAAGAAAGATTTGTACTAGTAATGTTTAGACAAGATGTCATCTCTGGGGGCTGGGGAGATAGCTCTGTGGCACAAGTGCCTGCCTGGCAAGTACAAGGTCATCTGTTTGAACCCTGATCCCACAACAAAAAAGGATATCATGTCTGTATCTTGTACTCTGAATAACTACTACAAAGACAACAATATGCAATGTATTAATTATTATAACTATCCTATTAACCTGTTTTGAAACTGTCTCATTGCTATGTCTTTCTCATTAAAATTAATTTAAAATTTTTTAAAGCTTATGATGGGGGACCTTCCATTGCTTAATCAAATATTCAAGAATTCAACAACATTCCAAAACCATTGTGTGCATAGATCAAACAACCACACTTACCTCAGCCTCTGTAAAGGTCAGACAGTAGCTGGATGATCCTAACAGAACTAATGCCCGTGTATGTAAAAGCAAACATTTGAAAATGTCCAGTTTTTATGATGATGACCCACTGAGAAGTCACCAGTGTGTACTCTTTTGATTCTCCCCTGTGGTACCGTGGGTTCCATGGTGTATGGACACAGAGAGACCTACTTCACACAGAATGAGCACTTATATTTTGGAGATACATTAACTGGTGTCACGTTGTGTGACATTCCATCCTGTGTCACACCATATGGATGATGCGCCCAGCCTTTGACACTTGACCTGCCCTGTTTATTTAGGGCCACGTCCTTTTGCTAAATCTACAGAGAAGGGAAAAAAAAAAAAAAAAAAAAACCTCTTTGGATCAAATAATTTTTATAAAGAAGTTAGAACAAATTTACATAAGCAACAGCTCAAAACATGCTCGTATAAGCAGATGTGCATGAAGATAAAGAGTGCTGACAGCAAAGTAAAATCAGAAAGGAAAATCTCCAATGAACCCAACGTTTTTATCCTTCCGTCATTTAGCCTAATGCTAGTTCCCAAGGCTAATTCAATCCAGATGGAATCTTACTTGGAAACCCCAGTAAACAGCACCGGAAAGCCTCCCTGCACACTTATTTTTTTCACACAGAAAGGACTTCCACTGTATCTGTGTATACTTTTGGTGAAGCTCTTTTTCCTGTGTCATATCCCAGTAGGAGAGTTAAGGGAGGCAGTCACATTTTCCAACAGTGACTGTGTATTCGTTCAGCATTGCCCATATCATATTTCATGTAATCTCTATGGTTACTCTTGTGTACCAGGACACTGAGCTCTGGAAATGTTACTTCTCTGTAGAGTAGGTATGAATAAAATTCACTTACCCTCCCACTTTTTCCATATTATTTTGTGAAGGGGGCTCACCCCATGAGTGGGAATCAATGATTACTGCATGGAATATGAACAATGTCATTACTGTACTAGATAGATGACAATGAAATGAAGCATTCCTCACAGAATGAAAACACTGGAAGACAACATGTATTTTCTGTGACTGCCTAGATGCAGGGCTTGGGCCGAAGAGCAACCTTTGCAGGCCTCACTTTCCTTGTTCTCTTTGTCTTCTCTGTCTCTGCATCTTCCTACACTTTATACACTTGTCTTCTGTGTGTTACACCTTAATAAGACTAGCAGGGGCAGTAATTCTAGAGACGTAAAACACACAGACCCGTAAGCACTTGTGGCCTGTTTGTTTGGGATCCAAGACTTGGGATCTCCCATCTCTTTCAGTGCCGGATCATCAGTGGCTGGCTGGTCTCTGAAGTTTAGTAAGTACTCAATAAATATTTATTAGCTGAATAAACAAAAAAAGTGAGCCTCCACAGCAAAGCCAAGCAGACCACAAAGCCTAACCTGGCCTACAGCCGTGCTTTTGTGTTTGGTCCTCTATGTATGCCCCTAGGGAATGAGATGGGGGACCCCTTCTCAGAAACAGCCTCTGGCCTGAGGTGTTACACCTGAACTAGTAAATTAGCATAAATTCTGACGACCCAGGCTCCTGCCCTCGTTCCCATCCTCATGAAGTTCTCGTGAGAAATAGACTTCAACTTTGTCGCCTGTTTCTTCGAACCTAGGTTTTCAGAACAAGCACTGAGCATCCTGGCTGAGGTTAAAACAGAAAATAGAGGAGGCTCGAAGGGGCGGTAGGTGAGCTGGGAGGCCGCACTGTGTCGCTCACCCCAGCGCCCGCCTTTTGTCTTCCTCCTAGTCGGTGAATTTCTGGTACGTGCTGGTGATGAGCGACGAGCACGCGGAGCGGCGGGCCGCGCTGCTGCTGCTTCTGGGCTGGGGGCTGCCGACCCTCGTGGTGATCCTGCTCATCGCAGCCCTGAAAGGGGTGCACCGGCAGGGCATGCCGCAGATCTACGGCCTCGTTCACGGAGACCTGTGAGTACCCGCGGGTGCCTCTGCTTTCCGCAGCAGTGCTTCCTGCCATGGCTTTAAGTAAGAACCGGCTTTTCGGGGCCCGGCGGGATGGCTCAGTGGTCTAAAGCGCCTGCATGGGAAGGCTTGGGCAGCTTCAGGGACCGCGGTTCGATCCCCGGCACCACATGCTGTGCCAGCCCTACCCTCGGGGCGGGCTGAGCCAGCCATAAAAAAAAAAAAAAGAGTGAATAAACAAACAAAGGTTCTGAAACAATAAATAAATAAATAAATAAATAAATAAATAAATAAATAAATAAATAAATAAAAAAGAACCGGCTTTTCTCGAGCTCGGGGACAGGTGCGCTGGTGCGCCAGACAGTACCCAGTGAGCGTCCTTGTGGCACCGCATGGTTTATTAGCTCAAGACAGGCAGTCACATGGGGCAGAATGCAGGCGCTTGGGAAGTTGGATCCAGACTCGGAAACTGTCAAGTGTGGCACGTGTGCACAGGTGTGTTTCTGACCAGAGGAGAAGAAGGATCCTGAGATCCCTGAAGGTGAAAAGGAAGATGGTGTCAGAATGAATGCGCGCATGCGCAGTACTGGGAATACGACGGTGACTTCTTACGTGGGCTTGTTTTGTTTTGTCTTTTTGAGACAGGGTCTTGCTATGCAGTTCAGGCTGGCCTGGAGCTCACTTGGTAGCCCAGGCTGGTCTCGAACTCATAAAGATCCTCCTGCTTCAGCCTCCCGAGTGCTGGGAATACAGGTGTGCACCACCACACCCAGCAATGTGCTTGTTAAAGTGCCTTTGTCGTTTTGAAACCTAACCGTTCTTTAGTCATATGCGTAGACACCTGACTGAATCCCCAGTCTGCTGTTTTGTAGCTGGAAAGAGCACTCAGCTCTTTTTTGTGGATTCAACATGCAGAGAAAACAGAGTAAAACGTTTGTAACAATCAGGGTTACCCGGCTCTGTTGGCAGAATGAAAATAAGGACAAAAGTAAAATTCTAAATAAGAACAAATAGTCTACTCATGGTCTTCATCACTCTGTGTTCCTGTGGCTGGGGGAGGAGGGAGCTGCCCGTGCTGAAAGCGCCCGTTTCTTCCTCCCTCCCTCTCCCCCACCCCAGCCTCTCCACCTCTCTGCTGCCTTGCCTTCCACTCTGAGCATGATCTGCTTTTCTACTTCCTTTTTTTTTTTTTTTTTTTTTTTTTTTTTTTTTTTTTTTTTTTTTTCTCTCTTTGGTTGTACTTAGGATCTCTCAGGTGAAAGAAGCCCCAAGTCCTCCGTTAGGAGCAAGAGGAGGGTGGGAAGATGGTGTGAGGGCTGCGCCTTCTCTAGGGCCGGGAACCTGGTGCAGTCCAAGGCAGGAAGCAGGCTCGTGCCTCCCCCTCTGCCCTGGCTGCTCCTGCTGGCCTCTGCCCCCTAGAGGTGTTGGCCCTGGAGCGCGCCACCCCACCTTGGAGCCTGCAGACTGCTGACCGGAACAGCCTCTCCTGTGAACCTGGCTGCCTGGCCGGTCTCTGTCCCTGCAGCATTGGGTGTTGAGTATTATGTCTCAATAATGAGAGAAAAATAACCAAGACATCAGCTAAGATAGACTCAAAGTAACTAGTAACTAAACTTCATTAAGGACTGCTTTTCTCTTTAACTCACATAGACTATTTCTAGGTAGCTCCCTATGAATTCATTCAAGTTTTAAAGAATTCTACATTGTAATATCACTTCCATCTCAGCATAAGTGTATAACCTGGCACGTATTCATGCGAACATGTTGTATACATGCTGTTTTCCCAGAGGTCATGGTGCAAATTGTGGTTTTGCAAAATAGAGACGGTAGCTCATCGGTTGCGCAGTGGCCAGTTTGAAGTGGTAGCAACTTTCCTTGGGTGAAGAGGCTTCTCTAACTCTGTTTGTGGTGGGTTAATAAATGGGAACTTATTTTTGAAAAGTTATTTCCCTATTTAAGGTTATATTGTGCTCATTAACAAAAAGGTTAGCCCTTGTTGCTCTTCTCCTTTCCTCAATCCTAGTTGTTCTTTCCTTTTGAGCAGTTTCTTTCCCTTTCACCATATCTGTTGTACAGTTTAGATCTTGTTTACTCTTCCAGTTTCTTACACAAGAGAGACAATATGATGTTTACACACGAGAGTCTTACATATTTCACTGATGAAAATGCTGTCTACTTGTATATATTTACTTATGAAAGCCTGGAGTTTATTTCTCTCTATAGCTGAACAGCACTCCATTGTATATTACACAAACACACACACACACACACACACACACACACATGCACACACATATGATAGCTAAGCTAATTGCACTACTAGTTTGTATCAGTCCGTTGAAAGGAGCAGTTAGTGCTTATATTGACTGACCAATTTCGCATGCCTGTGTCACACCTATACATGGTAATCTGCTTTAAAGATACAATATGTAATATGACAACTGTTGTTAATTTGATTTCATCTTGTTTAGAAATTCTGTATCATTTTATTGTTTTGTTTTGTTTTGTTTCCTGTGTAAAGGAAAGAGTTGGGCAGTGGCCTCCTTTTGCAATAGCTGAAAAACTGTGAATTCTTTCCAAGTCTTTTGGACACTGTACACATGGAGCTAGCCAGCCAAAGATTTTCTAAATTACACAGTCACTTTCTTTCACACATAAAGAACTATTCATATCTTCCACTTCTAATTCAACAGTTTTGTTTTCTTCTATTAATTTTTTCACTTCCTCTAACTAATCATTTTTAATGTCTGCTAAGATCGATGGTGACATTAATAATGTGTGTCTTCTCTTGCTTTTTTAAATTCTTCTTTCTTGATCCGCCTATATGGAGATTGTTGGATATCATTCTTTCTCAAAGCCAACTTTGGACATCTTACTGTTATGTGTTTGGACATCTTACTTTTATGTTTGTTTTTAATTCCATCAATTTCTATGCTCCTCTTTTTAAATTTTATTAATTGTAATGTTTGTGTTTTGACTTACACTCTAATTTATTCAGATAAATATGAAAATGCTTGAGTTTGTGCACCATCTAGTGTGTAGCAGTTTGTGTTCCCTGCTTTAGCTATGTTACAAGTTTTGAAATACAGTATCTTCCTGATCACTCATTAGAAATAGTTCCTAATTTTCACTGTGATTTCTTTTACCTATAAACTTCTTAGAAGTCCGCTATTGAATTTTCACACAATTTTGACTTCTTCAGCTGTCTTACTTAAGAGTGATCTTCACTGACTTTGCTCCTGTTGGCAGGCCTTGTCCACGTGACTTCAGTGTTTCTGTCTGCTGAGACTTGTCCTTTGGTCTGTCACGAGTTAACACTGGCCTGTGAAAAACAGCCCAGCACAATTCTGTCCCTCTGTCTGTCTGTCCCTGTCTGCCCACTTCTAAGAATTTCACTCACAAAAATATGATTGTAAAAATTATTTAAGATTCTTGGGGCTGGTGAGATGGCCCAGGGGTGTAAAACACCTGCTTAGGCAAGCTTAGGAAACCCCAAGGACCGCGGTTCAATCCCTGGCACCACATGCTGTGCCAGCACCACCTCCAGGGGAGGCTGAGCCAGCCACAAGAAGGATTCTTGAGGTCACAAAATAATGCTGAAAGCCTCAACATTTTAAATGCTACATGAGACATGTCAAATCATAGAAGAAAGATACTTTCAGGATGGGGAGATAGCTCCATGGTCTAAGTGCCTGCCTGGCAATTTCAAGGACCCGGGTTTGATCCCCAATACCACATGCCATGCTGGTCCCAGAACCCTAGGCGCACTGTGCCAGCCACCGAACTTGGGCGTGGTGGTGCATGCCTGTAATCCCAGCATTAGGAAAGCTGAGACAGGAGGATCACTTCGAGTCTAAGCAGCATTGCAAGACCCTATACCACATAAATAAATAAGTGGGATTTAAAAAAAAATTTTTTTTAAAGGGTATTTTCTTCTGTGTGTATCAATGTTCAAATCCAAATTTAGTAAGATCAATGAATTTCTTAATCTAGATTTAAATTACTGAAGCAGATTTGGAGAAAGGCCCAAAGAACCAAAACACTTTAAATCTACTTCTTTCCTCTGTGGAAGGTCAAGAGAGCAGTCTGCTGACGGTCGTAGAGCCAGGTGATCCTGTAGACATGCAAGTTACGCTACTTGGAGCTGTAAAAGCAGGTGCCCACCTCCTCTAAGGGAGTAGGGCCTAACTACAGTGAAGACAGAAGTCCACGCGGCCTATGCGTGAGTGCTTGCTGCTGAGGAGGCCCGTGCCTGAGTCCCTGAGGCAGGCGCTCCACCTCCTGGGCTGCCTTCTGATGACTGTAGGTATCCAGGTACGCTGCAGACCTTAGCAGGCAACGGGCCAAGGAGACGATCAGACTGACACTGCATCAGGCCAGGATGGAGCAGCAGAGAAAACAGTCCTGAGCACTATCCCAAAGTAGGGAGCATGGTGTTCCTCTGGGGCCCCAGCCCTGTGGTCCTGCAGCGTACAGCACTTGGGAACAGGGGCAGAGACATCGAAGAGAGTGGAGGAGGGAGCGTGTTCTGCACTTAAAAACAGTGGCTAGGGAAGAAATGTTAGGGACGTAGAGAATCCGGTGGCGCGTGTGAGGATCGAGGAAAGGAACAGCTGCACACGTGCACGAGAGGAGCGCTCTCAGCGTCTCTCCCAGGTCTGCTGGGCTGGGGCGAGTCACTGACTGCCTGTGGGCGCGTAGCTGCAGGCACACTGCACGTGCACACCCATACACAGTACACAAATATGTGCACACATAAATAGCAACACTAAGCCAGCATGTCCCGTAGAGCCCTCTAAAGCACAGCGCCCCACGAGTCTCAGACTCCTGGACCCAGGGAGTTGGTAGCTCCGCCTTCCTCCACTTCCGGCTGCTGCGGAGCCTTGGGCCGGACTCTTGCAGGAACAACTGTGGCCTTCTCAAGTCCTTGCTGAGGTGACCACAGGTCCGGGCCTGCTCAGTGCCTGCTAGACTCCCAGGAACACGTTAGCACCTTCATAACTATCTTCTGGCCTGGATTTCTGTTCTGCCAGGCTTTTCGTTGCTGACTTCTGGCTGTGGCAGCCATGATGTGAAATTATTTACCCTTAATGACTGTTGGCAAAATACCCACTCGCTGCATCCCCAAGCCCAGGATCAGACTCTGCAGCACTGACCGCTGACATGGGTCAAAAAAAGCGGCCCTACTACTAATCTGTTTTTAAACTGTCACACTGTTATACATTGTCATTTCTTATTAAAAGTAATAATAAAAAAAATACTGTGGGAAGAAACATGTCTGTTGTCTAAGCCACTCATATTGTGACACTTGCTCTGGTCATTCTAGCAATCCTGTCTAATACTGAGGCCAAGCGTGGGTGGATAGGGAAGGGGCTAAGACCTTGATAAACTAAGGTAAGGATCGTGCGGTGCATCAACTGTGACAGTCTTGAGAGGGGGGATTCTTACCTTTTCTTTTATCCTGTTCCTTCTCTTAATATCATTCACCAACCTATGTTTATGGGAAATGAGACTGAGGACATTAAACATAATAAGTCAAGGCAAAAAAAAAAAAAAAAAAAAGGGGGGGACTCTGTGAGTTGGGGCCTCTTTGGGAAAGAAGCTTGGGAAGAGCTCAGACTCCAATCACTCCTCAGGTCGAGAGCTCTGTAGGGAACAGACACATAGTCCGCTGTCTCCCAAGGCTGCGTGCATCTGGAGAGGAAACGGGCCAGCTAACCTGCCTCGGTCTCAGCCTGCTTCTAACCTGCCCCCCCCCCCCGCACCCCCCGCCCCAGCCTGCTTCTCCAGTTCTGGCTTCTTCTCACCTCTCCCTTCCCCCACCACTCCCTCCTCCGCCCTCCTCTCCCTTCCCCCTTATCTCCCTCTCCCTCACCCTTCTCTCTCCCTCTCACCAGAATTAGAAAGGAATTCACCCATGCCATACAAGTGTGTTTATTTGTTTGTTTGTTTGTTTTAATTATAACCTCTAATGACCTTAAGGGAATTTCTCTCTTGCTTCTGGCACAGTACATGGATGTTTCATATAATTTTTCATTGCCTATCCAGTTGGTCCATGACCATGTATTCAAAGCATTGCATAAACTTACATCCCATTTTTTTTTCTTATTTCAGAACCCTTGTTTGTTTATTCACTCATTTTTATGGCCGGCTGAGCCCACCCCGAGGGCAGGGCTGGCACAGCATGTGGTGCCGGGGATTGAACCACGGTCCCTGAAGCCTCCCAAGCTTCCCAAGTAGGCGCTTTAGACCACTGAGCCATCCCGCCGGGCCCTTACATCCCATTTTTATGCCAAGGACTTGAGACACTACCTTTATCATACACTGGTTTCACTTATGAACTTGGGTGTGCTTCTGTACTTCCCATTTTACTCTAACCTCTTGAGGTATTCATCTAACAGGATTTTTTTGTTTATTTCTTTGTTTCTTGTTTTCATCTTTTTGAGTCAGGGTCTCACTATGCTGTCCAGGCTGGCCTGGAACTCCCAGCGATCCTCCTGCCTCAGCCTCCCAAATGCTAATATTATAGGCGTGCACCACCATATCCAGCCTACTTGAAAATTTTAGTTATGGTTTTTGCTATGATTTAATACTAAAAAGTCTATTCCCCTCCTTCCCTTATTTTATTCACATTCCATATATTACTGCTTATTCCTAAATGTTGACTTTTTAAAAATTAACTCAGTTGTCTAACTATAGAATCATTTCTTGGTGTCTCATGTAGTAGCACTGAATTTATATTTTAGCTAACTGGGAACTGCCATCTTCATAACACTGAATCATAATTTCCAAATAAGTAGTTGGTCATCATTTACGCAAGTCTAGTTGCGCAGCCTTTACGACTGTTTCGCAATATTCCTTGAAGAGCTTTGAACATAACTTGTTAAATATATTATTGTCAATGTGGATGTTCTGTGTTTGTTGTATGAAATGCAGGCCCTTGAGTTTTGTAAGCAGATTTTGCCTCCTTTATGAAGTTATTCGGTTTAATCAATGATTTTCTGGAAATTTTGAATGATGCTATTATATTATCTTTAAGTGTATTTACTTGTAGCATAATGTTGAATAGTAGTGGATGTGCAGGCTTTATCCAGGTAAGAGATGGATGTCTCTTAGTTCCTGTGTTCTGGGATGTTTTTATTGTGAATGGGTATTGAATTCTGTCAAGGCCTTCTCAGCATTTGAAGACTGTGATTTTTCTCAGACTGATTAATATGGAATAAGTTATAATTAAATAGAACCAGTCTAGCACTTCAGAAAAAAATCTTTCATCATTGTATTATTTTCCTACCATGAGTTGGGCTATCTTTGCTTGTATTTTATTTAGTATTACTGAGTCACTGTGCATAAAGTCCAAGCCTTCTGTCTATATAGAGCCCTTATTGGGTTTCAAAAGGAGCGCTTGACTTGCTTCACAGAAGGACTTGAAAGGCTTTGATTCCCTCTTCTGGAGCATGGATCTTTGAAGTTTTAATAGGATTCCCCTATAAACTACCTGAATCTCCTATTTTTTTGTTGTTCTTGTAGAGACGTCCCTTAGTAATGTCCTCTAATCCACCTACGACAGTTGTCTGGCATTAGCTCTCTAAATGAAATGAAAACAGTCATCTACCTGTATTTGCCTAAGAACTAATATCCACTTTGTTTGGATTTTAAAATGTAGCTGCACAGGGACCTGCAAATCCCCATGGGCCCTTCAGGACAGAGCCACAACCATGACATTCCACTGCTGTGCCCAAGGCCAGCACAGCGACCGCATGCCTGGCTGCTTCCTTGTAGCCATTAATAGATAGTGAAGGGAATGGAAGGCTTCTGGCGGCCTCGCGATGTGCCCAGTGAGTATTTTTTCAAACCTCACTTTGAAGAGTTACAAGGGTCTTTGTATCCCCTCTCTGTTTTCCCATAGCCCATTAGTATCTCTACTACTGGCAAGACATTCAAGTTTACAAAAGTTCCCATAAGAAGACAAAGGTGAAAATGTCCTGAGAGCTGTTTGACATTAGGTCAGGAAAACCTCGTCAGGTCACTTTCCCCATCAGACTCACTGGAGTGAGTGACCCACTGGATACATTAGTGCCCGCCCTCTCTGTGAAGAATTGATTGAATACTTGACAAAGAACGTCAGACCCAGTTCACAGCGCCCTGCATGTGGGTAAAGCCATAGATTGTTTAATGCTCACTGAACTCCCACCTCCAGGGTCCTCCTGTTAGAGGAGGTAGCATCATCTAGTCGCTTAATTTAGTAAAAAATATTTATTCAGTCCTGCTGGTCTCTTGACATTGGTGAATAAGCTCCTGTGGTGAGCTACGGAGCCAGAATGCTCTGCTTTCCACTACACAAAGCGTTCAGCTCTTCAGTAAATGTGCTTCATCCCTGGGGCTCACAGATGCTGAAGTGCAGGGATCTCCGTGGGAGCTGTAGTAAGCTCACCATATGGATCCTTGGTGTGGCCATAGAAGTTCCTTTGGTCAAGGTATAGTGGCTTTTGGCAGGGACTATGGAGGCAGATCGGCCTGCTGTGCGCCCACCGTGTGACTGACCTTCCATGAGGTCCCACACCTGTGCTCCAGGACTGGGGTGTGGCTTAGGCGGAGAGGACATGCCTGGTGGCCAGCCTGGAGGAGGTGCCAGCCACGCCCCCTGTGAGGGAGTGCCTCACAGGCAGTGTGGATTCCAGAATGCAGGCAATGAGCATTGTTTCCCCTTTGGATTCTGAAGAGATGCTTCTCATTTCACTGCGTCCAATTGTTTAGAAACTAGTGTTTTAGGGGTTTTTTTTCTTTTTTTTTTTTTCCTCTTCTTGTTTGGATTGCAAACACAATGCACTTTAGTTCTGAAACACAGACTCTTCTATCAGCCCTGGCTTTGTTTTGATTTTATCATGAATGAGAATGAAAATACCTGTCACGGCTACAGTCTTTACACTGTCTTAATTCCGGCTCTTGTCGTGAAATAGGGTGCAGTGGGCATCTGCAGACTTCTGTAGAGTGCATTTTTACACACAACAAAAACAGGTTACTAACTGCTGAGGCTTAATCTAGCTGCCTGCCTGAGCCTCATGAAGTCAGAGTGCTCTGGGGAGTGGCTGTGCCGCAGGGGTGCTGTGCTCACCCCAGGGGCGCTGTGCTCACCCCAGGGGGAGCCCACTGGGACGTTGACAGCTGAAGGTGCAGTGAGAGGGGGCCCGACTCCAGAGGCCAGACACTGTACTGTGTCCGCAGCAAGGGCTGCTCGAGCTGAGGTAGGAAGAGCACCTGAGCCGAGAGTTTGAGACCAACCTGAGTAAAACAGCAAGACCCATCTCAAACCAACAATAAAACAAACGCCAGGAAACCTCCCGAGAGGTGGTCCTCAGCCCCTCCTTAGCTGGCCGGCTGTGGCCCCAGCTGACCTGTGACCTCCACTAGGCCTCCCCAGCTTATCCTGCGGGCCCAGTCTTCCATATATGGGCCTCAGGCGGGACACACACCCTGTCCAACCACAGCAGCATATGTGTTTCTTCACACATTCATGCTCAAATTTTTCATACATAAATGTTTTCTTTTCATGCATAAAGGTTGAGAGTGGAACAGCACGGTGAAAAGATACACGTATTATATATTTATTATATATGCTACGTACACTTACATATACGTGTGCTTATATAATTTTTTTACTTTTTAGAAAAGGTATCATCCAGATGTCTCCCACAGAATTTACAGTCCAGCCGGGAGCTGGGGCAGAGCTCGCATCCCCATAGGCTGCCAGCTCTTGTTTCCATTTCTTCATTTATTAGCTGTGTTTTCATGATGTCATTTATCAAGCACTAGACACCAGGCCAAGTGCATATGCTCATTTCTCCCTGCACAACCTGTGCGCGTGTATACCTTTGCCTAGATTTATTTAGCATTTTTATTTCTGTTTCCAATTGCTTGCTTATCCCCCATGCAGTAACTTTTCTGCTTGCTGCTGTTTTCCAATGATTTGAAGAGTGCGTTTTCCTCTCTTTTTCGAGGTAAGACAGTGAGCTAAATTAGCACTATTAAAATTTTTGTCCTTCAGTCTTTATTTGTGTATTAATACAGCTTTCCCCTGCCCATTTGAAAGAAATTTACATTTTAATATACAAGGTGAACCTTTATGTGATATTCAGTTATTGCAGAGAAGTAGTTCCAATATTTTGTGTTGCTAATTAAAATTTCCAACTGTGATAATGACGTAGGTAATGCATCAGAGCCCTAAAAGTGGCTACTCAGTGCTAAGAGCCATGCTACACCTCCCTGCGAGAGTTTCCGTCTCTGCTTATCCTAGTTTATTTATCAGAGGCAGTGTGAAGAAAACTAACGATCACTCACTAACACAAAATAGTCATTTGAAATATCTTAGTCATTTGAAATATCAAGAGGAATCAAGAATTAGGAGACAGGTCATTGTAAAACCGCAAGAGGTAGAGTTGTAATGGTAGACCTTGGTGAAGGTCTTGCTTCTTTGCTTTAAAATTTGGGGCACAAAATTTAAAAAAAAAAAAAACTTGGTAAGCAGAGCAGTTTGCCATCTCTTGAGGACTCACATCCGGCGATTTGGAAAGGCTCAGGCAGCCGCCGTGCTGCGCTGCAGGTTCTCTCACAGAAGTTCTGCTGTGGGCAACACCCACAGACTTAGTTCATCAAACAAGATGTTCAGTGCAAACTGAGAAAGCATTCCTGGTTTACAAGGCTTTCTGGCGACTGACTTTAGGGTTGTGTTCCTATGCTGTAGCTTCTGATAAGTAAGAATTTGCCTATTTCTTAAAATAGCCTTCTTTTCTTTCTTATAAATTCACAAAAAAATCTGTTCTTGAAATTATGGAAAGCAGACAGAATATAATTTTTAAGGTAAAAATCAAGACTACCTTCATCAATCAAGCATAGCACTTGTAATCTCTGAAGTGTTTCTGTCTAGATTCTGTATTTCTGCTTTAGAGTACAAAATTGGTTTTGTGCTTTTTTTTTTTTTTTTTTTTTTTTTTTTTTTTTTTTTTTTTTTTTTTTTTTTTTTTTTTTTTTTTTTTTTTTTTTTTTTTTTTTTTTTTTTTTTTTTT
>PVJA010000592.1:148179-162374 GCA_004027025.1 Myocastor coypus | reverse complement strand
AATGTTTTGTTATACAGGTCTTGCTTCAGCTTGCCCTTAACCACCCAGCAAGAAAAAAAAAAAAAATGCTTAATTACAATGCATGAAACGCAGAGCTAGATTGGTCAGATGAGCTTTAGGAGGCTTAGATTCAATAGCCTCCAACATCCCAAGCTTCACTGGTGGCCCACTGCAATTGCAGAACATTTGACTGTGTATGTATCTGCTTCCTCTTAGTCCAAAGAGAAGTATATTCTTTGACTTTTTTTTTTTTCTAAGCAACATCAATAGGGAGGTTGGTCATGACAAATTATATTAATACTTTAACTATACCATAATTTTTCTAAAATCATTTATTTTACTCTCTTTATCAAATTTCTTTATTTTTTAGTCAACTTTTAGTGGTACTGTAAATGGAAATCCATCAAGAACATTATACACCTAACTGATATATTTGGAGACTTAAGAAATATTAACAGAATAATAAAAAATGTGTTGCCCCTGGACACTGCACTCACAACAGAGATATGTTGGAAAATAGAAAAAGAAATAATTCCAGTAACTCTAGAAAAAGAGCTAAAGTCTCTTTCCTCAAAGTAGAATTAGAAGTAGGCACTGTAGACAAACACTTACAAGTTAAATCATTTCTCTTGACTTACAAAAGACTTGAAAGATAGATGGAAAATATTAAGTGAATATGCAAGTCAATATTACATAAATATATATATGGCTAAGTATCTTCTTAGGCTAACTCAGGAACTGGGGTTCGATTGCAAGCACTACATGCTGCACTGGCTCTGCACAGGGGCACACTGAGCTGGTCACCAGACCTGGGCCTGGTGGTACATGACTATAATCCCAGAATGTGGGAGGGTGAAGATGGGAGGATCAATAAGAGTCCATGCTTGTAGTCAGACCCTATACCGATGCACTACAACAACAACATTATATATATATATATATATATATATTATATATTATATATTATAATATATATATTATATATATTATATATTATATATATATATATTATATATATATATTATATATATATAATATATATATATATATATATATGCCTTATAATCCTGTGATATCATCTGCTAAAATAGTAGTAGCATAATGTATTTGGAACTATATCAGTTAGATTTTGCTATGTAAGTTGCATGTTATGGTTTGCATCTAAAATATTTCCCTAGCTTCCTGTAAGCGGCCTGTGGTGTCCTGTGAAAATGGTTAGCTACTCTCTCGACCCAGTAAACCCCCCAAACTCATGCAAATCAAGAGGCTCAAATCTTCGCGTACATTTTAAGAATACACGTGGAACTGCCCAGGCCATCAAGGGCATGCATATCTGAAAGGCCACCAAGTATCTGAAGGATGTCACATTAAAGAAGCAGTGTGTGCCATTCCGACGTTACAATGGTGGAATTGGTAGGTGTGACCAGGCCAAACAGTGGGGCTGGACACAGGGTCGGTGGCCCAAAAAGAGTGCTGAGTTTTTGCTGCACATGCTTAAAAATGCAGAGAGTAATGCTGAACTTAAGGGTTTAGATGTAGATTCTCTGGTTATTGAACATATCCAGGTGAACAAAGCACCCAAAATGCACCGCCGTACTTACAGAGCTCATGGTCGGATTAGCCCATATGTGAGCTCCCCCTGCAATATTGAGATGATCCTTACTGAAAAAGAACAAATTGTTCCTAAGCCAGAGGAGGAGGTTGCACAGAAGAAAAAGATATCCCAGAAGAAACAAAAACTTATGGCACGGGAATAAATTAGTTATAAAATAAATGCAAATAAAATTAAAATAAAATAATAAAATAAAATAAAATAAAATAAAATATTTCCCTAAAGTTTCCTGTGTTTCAAAGGTGATTCTGTGACAGGGGTGCTGGTCTCACTGCAGGATTATTCCATCTACACATTCTTAGCTGATATGATATTGTGAGGCAGAGCGTGGTAGGGGCGGTTGGAGGCATGGGCACTGGAAGGATGACCTCGAAGGGTATCTCTCTCTTCCTATTTCCTGCCTCCTCTACTTTCTGTCCCAGAATGAAGGAAGGGTAGGAGAGAGAAAGGAAGCAGTAAAAACAGAACAAAAAAGGAAAAGGGAAACAGGAAGGAGAACAACAAAGGTAAAAATGTTTAAAAGACAATTTAATGAAGTTCATGTGAGCTGTGCAAAATTGATCATCTGCACTGTTTGTCTCTTTATGCTGAAAATGTGATATAATTATAAAATCAACAACCTTTTTAGTGTTTGTTCTTTATATGAAACATGTGAAACCTGCATTTGCTGCCATGTAGAAAGCTACGTTTGACACTGCTTAATGAATAACAGCACATTGTACCTGTATTCCGTGGTGCGCAGTCCTTGCTAGGCGGCAACTATCCAGCATCAACATTTCCATTCTGAGCCATGGCATTTGGTCAGGCTATGAGAAGATTTTTCTAGAGGAAGGTCAGTATGAGGAATGGGTAATATTTGAACTTGCAGATGATGAAATACTGGCTGATGAGATTCTACAATGTATTTTTGCCATCTTGTTTTGTCTGAAAGATAGCTAATATTATGTTCAAAATCCCAGCCTACATTCTTGTGTTTGATGAAGACACCAGCTTCCTATGTACCACTGACTATGATTATAATGCAAATACTTATACTGTAGAAGATAGAATAGGAAAAGGTATAGTATAGTGTATATGGTATTTAGACTTGTATAATGAAAAAGTAGGGATTACAAAAAATGTTTGAAGTGTCTAGGGGCAATACATTTGTTATTAAATTATTCAGTTAATATTTCCTATGTCTCCAAAGTGAGTGTGATCTAAGAAGTAAATTCACCAGGATTAATGTTAGCTAAAATTCTAATGGCCTTCATTTTCATAAACTGTTATGATTAAGCCAGACAAAATTTCAGTTATATACATGGATAATCCAGATAAATGACATCTTGAAGAGTTATAATGAAATGAAATCTTAGCTGTGTACAGAAATAAATATGTATATGATTTGCTTAACCAGTTTATTCAGATTATTGTTGCTGACTGCAGTGCCTTCTGTGTAGTTTTTCATATGTGTTGTTAAATGAGTCTTACAGTTACAAAAGTAATAAACAAATCACTCTTTATCCAGTCTTACTTAAGTGAATGGCCTTTGAGCCCTCATGATACAGCATTAAATAATCACAAAACTCCTGATCCAAGTCCCTAAAGTCATAAAGTGCTAAAGTAATGCTTGTACCTCCTTTAATGGATTGCAGTACTTACCTATTCATTAACTTCTTGTAGTACATGTTGATTTGATTATGTATTTCGGGAAGATAATTATGTACATGTTTTTAAAATGCCAGTATGTGTCTCACAATGTCGGTGTCCAGACCTCTGTGCAGCTTGAGTTCAGGATCAATCAGGAAGATTCAGTCATGGTTCTGTTCACACACGCTATCTGCCAATAACTTCAATCAATGCAGAAGGCAAGTTTTAAAACTATCATTGGTGGCCAATTTGTATCTGGAAGAGTGGATAATCATGATGATTTCTGAAATCAATATTCACAGCAGAGAATGAAATGTCATACACAAGATAATAAAATGAAGTATAACTGAAATCTGGCAAGTTGATATTTCATAAGTCTGTACATACATGCTGGTTTTGTTGTTGTTGTTGTTGTTCTTGCTCTTTAATATAAACATGCCTTTTGACTTTTATTAGCACATGTTCACATTATATTATAATCACAACTAATCATAGTCATTTTGATGGATCAATGCATTTACATATCATATTTCTATTCTTTTTGTCCCTTTCTTTTCACCCTCTTTTATTCTGACATCATCAGGCCCATTTATTAGTAAGACTTTCTAAAATTATCACATATACCAATTCGAAACCAGTTTAATATTGAAAAACTTAAACTACAATAGAAGTTGTAGTAACTCAAGGTAAACTTTTACATACATTGATTGCACTAGGTTATAATCACTATTTTCCTCTATCTTTTATTTTGTATTATTGAAAAATAATCATGAAAATATATGTGGGTAAAGAGTGACATAGCTGGAGCTGAAAAAGAAATGCTAAACAATATCTCGGATTTTAATCACATCCCTAAAAGCAAAGCCTAAAACATTTATGTCTATTTCTACTTACCTAAGAATTTACCAGCATTCCACTTAATTATTTCCAGCAAATACTGCATCTGAATGATATACACGCATGTGTTTGCCTACACTGCTCCAAGGCATAAGGGAATGCATAGCATAATATTGACCCTCCTATTCAGTAATGCTATTTTCTATGGAGTAAATTAATCCTCTTTCTCTTATCATCCATTTCACTGTCGCTGCCATTTACTTTATATGATCACAGGAATGGTATAGTAGCGCTATCCATAGATTCAAATGAAGTTAGTCTCCTTGCCATTCTGCACAGAAATGAGGGAAGTTAAATGACACACAGAACAACAGTTGCTTCCCTCACCAACTGGTATTGTCAGCTGAATGGGGTTGGGACCCTCACAATATATAGAAAATTGTTTTCTGTCTATTACTGGCACTCAAATAAATATAATCATAGCTTAAAATACAAAATCATTCAGAAATATTTTTCTGCAATGGGATTTGGAACTTTTCCAAAATAACATAGCTGTGTGTGTCTGGAGTTGCTCCTATTTTTTTTTTCCTGTATTATTCCATTAATCCACAAGTTTCATTTTCAATACCATGATGTTTTTAACACTGTAGCTTTGCAGTATAATTTGTTGTCTAGGATTGTGATGCACCCTGTCTGGTCTTTTTTTTTTTTTTTTTTTTTTTTTTTTTTTTTTTTTTTTTTTTTTTTTTTTTTTTTTTTTTTTTTTTTTTTTTTTTTTTTTTTTTTTTTTTTTTTTTTTTTTTTTTTTTTTTTTTTTTTTTTTTTTTTTTTTTTTTTTTTTAATCTAATTGTTCCTTTCTTCTTCTTCTTCTTCTTCTTCTTCTTCTTCTTCTTCTTCTTCTTCTTCTTCTTCTTCTTCTTCTTCTTCTTCTTCTTCTTCTTCTTCTTCTTCCTCCTCCTCTTCCTCTTCTTCCTCTTCTTCCTCTTCCTCTTCATGTTTTTGAGACAAGATCTTGCTGTAGAATTCCAGTTGGCATTGATCTTACTTTGTAGCCCAGGCTAGTCTTTTTTAAAAAAAAAAATTTATTTATTTATTTATTCTTGTTTCAGAACCTTTGTTTGTTTATTCACTCGTCTCTATGGCCGGCTCAGCCCGCCCCGAGGGCAGGGCTGGCACAGCATGTGGTGCCGGGGATCGAACCGCGGTCCCTGCAGCCGTCCAAGCCTCCCCAAGCAGGTGCTCGAGACCACTGAGCCATCCAGCCAGGCCCCCCCCTGTCTGGTCTTGCTGCCTAAAATTACTTTGGTTCTTGTAGACCTCTTCTGGTTCTAGATTAACTTCAGGAATATTTTGTCTATTTATGTAAGATATGTTATTAGTATTTTGTATGAGCTTGCAATAAATCTGTATAGCAGTTTGGGAAATATGGCCATTTGGGGTATATTAGTTCTTATTCAGGAAGAGTAGAAATCATTCCATTTTCTGATAACTTCTTGAATCTCAATTTTCAGAGTATTAAATAACTAAATACTGTAGTTATTTATTGTAGAGGTATTCACTTCTGTCAATTGGTTAATTCATAATTATTTCATGTTTCTTGATGCTAATATGCAGATTGCTGATTCCCTAATTTCCTTCTCAGAGAATTTATTATTGATGTACATAAGTGTTTTGATTTTTGAATGTTGGCTTTGTATTCTGCTACACTGACAAGTTTCAATATTAGGCCTAATAGTCTCCTGGTGACTTTTTGGGAACTTCTGTGTGCAAGATCATGTCATCAGCAGCACACTGAATGTCTTTCCTATTCCATAGATTTTTATTTCTTTCTCATATCATATTGCTTTAGCTAATTTTGCAAGATTTATATTAGACAAAAGTGGAGATAGCAAGTATTTTTTTGTCTTGCCCTTGATGTTAGAAGGAAAGCTTTCAGCTTTTCTTCAGTTAAAATGTTTTTAGCTTCTGGTTTGTCATACATTACTCTGATCAAGTTGAGTCAAAACATACAGTTCCTGTTTTCTTTAGTGTTTTTTGTCACAAATAGTTGTACTTTATCAAATGCTTTTCATAGGTCTGTTGAAGTGATCATGTGACTTTATCCCTTGCTTCTGTCTATGCCCTATGCCGTGTCTCTGGGAGAAATACCCGACACCCAAAATGAACGAAGGAAAGGTTTATTTAACAGTTACTGGAGGTTTCAGTCCACACTCAGCTGGCTCCAAAGCAGAGTAGCATATGGCAGAGAACAATCTTTCGTGGTGGCAACAAACAGCAAAAGGGCAGGAGCAGTGGCGACAATGACAACAGAGAGCAAGTCTCTCTCTCTTGTATTGCATTCAGGCTATCCACACCAGGCTGGGGAAAGTACTCACGCCCATAATCTCAGTGGATCATGAGTTGATCACAAATGCTAGAAGTCTGCCTCATGAGTGCATGAGGCTTTGGGGGGACACCTAGACATAAACCATAACATGGAGTGTATTACATTTAGATTTCAGTATGTGAAACCATCTCTCCATCCATGACATGGAACCTATTTGGTTATGATACATGATCTTTTTGATAATTTGCTGCATTCTGTTTGCTAGTATCTTATTGAGAATGTTTCCTTCTGTGTTTACTAAAGAGGCTTGCCTGTAGTTCTCCTTCTTGGCATGAGTACTTTAGTGATTTTACATTAAGGGTAATGTTTGAATCCAGGGATAACTTGAAGAGCACTGCTTCGTTTTTGATTTTTTTTAAAAATAGTTTGAAGATTACTGGTGTTAGGTTTTCTCTTTCCCAGTGAATCCATCAGGACGAGGATGTTTCTAATTCGGTCGATTTTTATTGCTTCTTCAATTTTCCTAACTGATCCTGGCTTATTTAAGATTTTTATATCTTGTTGGCTCAGCTTTAATAGTCCATATATTGCTGCAAATTTATCTATTTCCTCTGAATATTGCAATATTTAGAGCACAGCTTCTGGCAAAAGTCAGTGATGGTCTTCTATATTTCAAGATAATCCATTGTTATCTCATTTATTTCCTCTCTAGTTGCATGGACTTGTGTTTTCCCTTATTTTGATAAGATTAGCTATAGGTTTTTCTATGTTGTTTTATCTTTCAAAGAACCAACTTTTTGAATCATTGGTACTTTGTACTATTTTTTTTTTTTTTACTCTCAATTTCATGAAACAGTGCCCCAATCATTATAATTTATTTCCTTGTACTAGGTTTTGGTTTAGATTGATCTTGTTTTACTGGAACCAGGAGGTTCATCATTAGGTCATTTATTTGAGCTTATTCTATAATCATTATGTGGCAGTTCACTTCTATAATCTTTCCTCTTAGGATTGCTTCCATTGAATTTCATAGGCAATGTTGTATTGTACTAGTATTCTCATACGATTGGAGGAACAATTTCACATTTTATTTTTTAATTTCATCTATGACTCATTGATTATTCAAAAGTGTACTGTTTAATTTGCATGTGTTTGGATAGTTTATGTGGTTTCTTTCAGGAATGACTCTATTTTCATTACACTAAGATCTAATAATATATATGGGATAATTGATTCTTTTGATTTGCATTATTTAAATGTTCTTTGTTAGTCTGGCATGACCTGCATGCCTGTAATCCCAGGCATAAGCGCCACTTGTCAAGCACTAAGTCCTGAGTTCAATCCCCTGTACTGCAAAAAAAAAGGCTGCAGAGAAAAACTAAGTTTTGCTTAGCTCAGAAAACTAAGTAGTGCTTAAACAAGCACAGGGACTGGAGATCGATCTTCAGCACCACATGCCAGGCACCACCCTTGTGCACCATAAGCCATCTACCAAGACTGGATGAGGTGATGCACACCTGTAATCCCTGCACTGGAAAGACTGAAACAGAAGGATCACTACAAGTCCAAGCTGCATAGTGAGACGCTGTACCAAATACATTAAAAAATAAAAAATCCAGGTGTGGTAGTGCACACCTGTAATCCCAGCACTTGGAAAGCTGAGGCAGGAGGATCAGTGTGAGGTTGAGACCAGCCTGGGCTACAAAAGTGAGCTCAAGGCCTGACTGAATGGCATAGTGAGATCCTGACTCAAAGACACACACACTCACAGACACAAAAGAATAATAATTCTTAAAGATGTGGTATTTTTACACAATGGAGTATTACTCAGGTATAAAAAGATAAACTCAAGACTTTTATAGGTAAATGGATACAACTAGAGTGAAATAAACCAGACCTGCATGTATAAATATCCTATAGTTTTGCTAGTGGAAGAACCTAAAAGAGTAAATAAAATCTGAAAGGTACAGTAGATACTGTGAAAGGGAAAGAATCTATTCAAAGGGAAGGAACAACTGGGATGAGGAAAAGGACAAAAGAAAGAAGGGGAAAAGATACATTTATCACTATATACAGGATATAGCCAAGTTTTCTTCATTATTTAGAGAATATTTTATTAGTATCCATAATCAAACTAGCTTGGATAATGTACTCCTGCTTTCTACTGGCCTATTAAAAGGAGCAGTTAATGCTTACATTTTTAAATGTATTTTGCTTTTGCAGCTTCTCACCATGTAGCTCAGACTCATAGTGATCCTCCTGTTTTCAGCCTCCCGGGAGCTGGAATTATAGGCATTCCCCACCACATCTAGACTCTGCGCTGGGGGTGGGGCTGGAGCAGCATGTGGTGCAAGGGGTTGAACCATGGTCCCTATGTGTGCCTAAGCTTGCCTAAGCAGGCTCTTTAGTCTGCTGAGCTATCTTACTAGCCTCTCTTTTTAATTTTTTGTAACTTTATTTTTTATTTTTTAACCAATTCTGTATGCTTATATCTAGTAGTCTGAACAACTAATTTGAAGACAATAATATGCAATACAGCAAGTTAGGCTTTATCTGGGCATGATAACACGCACCTATAATATCAGTCTATACTCAGGAAGCTGAGGCAGGAAAATTGTCCTGAATTACAGGCCAGCCTTGTCTATACAGCGAATTCAAGGTCATTCTGAATTACATAATGAAAACATGTCTCAAAAAATTAATTAATTAAATTTAATTTGAAAATAAAAATCAAAAAAAATCTATAAACCTATGAAGGAAGTGGAAATGAGGGAGGCGGAAAATAGGAGGAACACTAAGAGTCCAAGCTTCATAGTGAGAACCTGCACACACACACACACACACACACACACAAATAAATAAGTAAATGTGCTTTATTGATTACTTTGGGGTCTAGTTTAGAGACAACCTCATGTTGGGATGATAAAAATATATTCTGTTGTTGGATGGAACTCTCTGGAAACATATATTAAATTCTTTTGTTTGAAGGTTTGATTTCTCTCTGGTATCTCCTTTTTTGGTTTTTGTGTCTAGATGATCTGCACATTTGTGAAAGTATGGCATTTGGATCCCTGATTAGTATTGTATTGGCATTGATCTAAGATTTAATGTCATTAATATTTGTTTTATGAAGTTGAGTGTGCCAGTATTTGGCCAATATATTTTATAATTATTAACTTATTCAGCTAAATATTTCATAGTATAGCAGTATAGCAACTGTTGCTTTTTATTTACTATTATTATTATTATTATTATTATTATTATTATCACTATTTTGTAGTTATAGAAGAGTCTACAGAGTCTTCATGATGTCACTAGTAGACTGTACTCATAGTGATCTGCCTCTTTGCAAACTCCAAAAAGCTGGGATTACAGGCTTGCGCCACCACACCCAGACTCATTCAAATGCCATTTCAGCACTCCTCAGAGGTGGGGCAAGCACCACAGGCCCGGGGATGGAACTGATGGCTCTTGCACCTACTTGCAGAAAGTTAAATCTGCTGAGCTGTTCTCTGAGTTATTGGCGCATAGAATAATGATTTTTGCCTTTTGACTTTTGCATCTCTTTTGGCTGTTTATTGTATACTGCATATTGTTATATTTTTCTTTTATTTCGTGATCCTTTCAGCCAGTCTGTGTCTTTTGATTGGAGAATTGATACCACTCACATTGAATATTATTATTACTGAGAGATACTGATTGATTCCTGTCATGGGATTAATTTTTGCTGCTGATTTTTAAAAATTTTTTCACTTTTTGCTTCTCTGCTCATCCTACTAAGTATATTCTTTGTTTTTTACTTAGTCACATGTTGGTCTCCTTCTAGAATATTCTTGAAAATTTTTGTAATACTGGTTTGATTGCTATGATTTTCTTGGTGTATTTCTTGTAATGGAAGTCCCTCATTTCTCTATCAATTGTAAAGGAACATTTTGGAAGATACATAAATTCAGAGGTTTTTTTTTTTTTTTTTTTTTTTTTTTTTTTTTTTTTTTTTTTTTTTTTTTTTTTTTTTTTTTTTTTTTTTTTTTTTTTTTTTTTTTTTTTTTTTTTTTTTTTTTTTTTTTTTTTGTCGTTTTGAGCTTAAAACACTTCATACTAAACCCTCTTGGCCTTTATAGTTCATGTAGAGAAGTCTGCCATGACCCTAATTATTTAACTTGCATATAATTCATTGCTTGTCTCTATAAAACATTTAAGATTTTTGTCCCTGTAATGGAATTCCAGAATTTTGAACGTAAAATGGCTTGGAGAAGCCATCTTTTGGTTGTATCTGTTTGATATTCTGTATGTATCAATGACTGTATTTTTTATCAGAATACTGAGTTTATTTCCCATGTATATTTGTCTCCCTACTTTCTCCATGTCTGAGGACCACTACTACTATATTTTACCATAACATTCTACACAAAGGTAAAACCAAGTAAATGTAGAGTTCCATCTTTAAAAACTAAACAAGCATTTTAGACAACACATTCCTGAAATGGGACCTGGATGACAGTTATCAACCATGATACATAAAGTTCTGACTTTGCATTAGAAAAAGGATAGCCAGATAGCAACTGTTACAGACATAAAGGAAGACAGAAAACTTTAACCAGCTGTTTAAACTGTTTTCTTAAAGAGACTTCCTCCACTGCCAGAGATCTTGAAAAGCCTCTTGCAGGGGGCTGGGAAGATAGCTCCGTGGCACAAGTGCCTGCCTGGCAAGTGCAAGGTCGTGAGTTTGAACCCCAGTCCCACCAAAAAAAAAAAAAGAAAAGCCTCTTGGTCAGCCATCCAGAAGCAATTCTTCATATAATTGATGAATTTGGCTTACACTTTGGGAAGAGAACCACCTTTTTCTATACTTGCTTACATTTTTGCTTTAATTTTTTCTACAGAACTAGATCCACTGGGTATTTAGGAGTCTTCTACTGTTTCTTGAAGAATTCTTGCGATTTTGATCTTGGCATTGATGGTTTTGAGTCTTTTCCATTATAGTTTAATATTTTGTAAAGTTTGACTAGGGTATCCGGTATCAATTTCTTCACTAGAGCTTTGTCTTCAGTTTCTTCAGCAGTGAAATCATCATCCTCATCTACATCCTCATTGTCCTCATCCTCATCATCATCTTCAGCAGTGAGTTTTTTTTTTATTTTGTTTTGTTTTGTTTTGTTTGGGAACTTGCTGCAATATCCAGGGATAGATCGCTTTCCAAATATACTTGAGTTTTACATCCTCTTCCTCTTCTGACTCTGTATCATCTTCCATAGCTACCAAATGCTGTCCACTAATATATACAGGCTCTGAAGCATATTTCAACCTTAAGACAAGAGGTGGTGTAATTTCAAATCCCCCAAGGGAAACCTTTGGCTGTACAGACATTTAAAAATTGCCAGTGTTACTTTAATTGGATTGCCTTCATAATTTATAACCTCTGCTTCAAAAATGTGCTATTCATCCTTTGCACCAGCCCTGAAACTGACCATTCTTAATAACAACTGGTGCTCATTTTCATTGTTATCCACCCCAAAGCAGTAACCTTGTGCAGCTTGTAGTTCACAACGAAGAGAGTTCTGGAGCCTAAGGAGACTCAGGTCCATATTGCCATTTGTGATGTGCTGCTTTTTGTCTTGTACTTATTCCAATTTTTCATAGGCTAGGCTAGGTTTCTTTCACGTCATCTAGCAACTGTTGGATCAAATTTTATTTTTTTATTTTTTATTTTTGCAAATTTTAAAGTGTTTGGTCTTTCGAAGCACCATTGTCTTTTAATTCTGAATTTCTGCCCTCACATTTTTCCATCCTGCTCTCCATACCTCCTGTATAACTTTCTTTTTCTTTTTTATTGCTGGTACCAGGGATCCAACTAAGGACCTTTGGCTTGCCAGGCAAGCACTCATTCCACAGAGCCATCTGCTGGCCCATCTGTATGATTTTAATATCATAGAATTTGCTAATTTCCCTTTGGCCAGGTGACTGTCTTATTTTGTTTTTAGAAGCAGTTTTCTGCTGTAGATCTATAGAAATGTTTCCTTTCTCTTCAGTACCTAATATATATTTCACCATCAATTTTAAAATGCCTTTCACTGGACTTTAAATTATGTAGCCAAGGTTCATTATCTTTTTTTACGTCAGAGTATATTTCTGATCTTATTTCCTCTATACCTTTCTACAGCTGTTTCTCTACTTCGCATACTATTAATTTAGAGAACCGGGCATGGTGGCACACGCCTGTAATCCCAGCATTCAGGAGGCTGAGACAGGAGGATTGGTGTGAGTTCAAGACCAGCCTGGGCTACAAAAGTGAGTTCAAGGCCAGCCTCAACTACATAGCAAGACCCTGTCTCAAAAAGACAAAAAAAAAAATTAATTTAGAGATTTCAGCTGTGTAATTCCCAATTTCTTCTATGCTGGTGTCTCCTGATTTGTTCTGCATGGACTCAAGGCCTGAGATTGCATTTTGTTCCTTCTTTTTGTCATTTTGTGTGGCATTGTCCTCTGACCTTTGGTGTAGAGCTTTGGTACAGTTATACTCTTAGCACCTACTGAAAGTCTTACCCTTGAGAGATTCTATAGTTAAGGCAGTTATTGTTTTGTATTTACAGAACTACAGTTAAGAAAACTAAAAATGGGTAGTGTTATTCAGCAGTTGACAAATTTTTGTAACTAATGGGTTCGTATTTTAGACAGTAAAAGCAAACATTATGTCTGTGTAGCTAAGCAGATTTTATATTGGGAACTTCTGTTTAATTTAGTTCCCCTAAGTCCTGTATGATTACCTCTCACTGTTGCACCTGGGGTCTTCTAGGAAGACTAGTTTACCTAGTTATCTGTTGCCGCTTCTATAAATCAAAAGAAAAAGAGAAGACATTTTCATAGATCTGGGGCTAGCAAAATGTCTCAGCTACCTGGTCTGGATCTTTTTTGAACTCGTCCAGATGTGCCTAGCTTAGGTCCCACAACTGTGCTCAGCTTTTTCCTACTGCAGCCCATGGGAGTGAATCCCTCACACAAGCTGGGCCTGGGCTGGATCTGGAGAGGTCCAGCAGTACGGAGCAGAAGTTCTCATACACATGCCAGGTCTGAGCTAGGTCTGGAGGGGATCAGGTGAGTGCAGAGCAGAAGGTCTCATTCACAAAGTATTCCTGAGCTAGATCTAGGTTGGGGTGCATAGAGCAGAAGGTCTCACACACAACCCCCTGGGCTTGGTATGAAGGAACAGACAAAATTATCAATGGTAGCAATACTATTTTAGCTTCATAAGTATATTAGTTTCTTTTCTCTCATTGCTGGTACAAATACCCTACATTCAAAATGAGGGAAGGAAAGTTTATTTAGCTCACAATTACTGGAAGTTTCATAGTTTAAAACAGTCTCAATTGCATAGCAAGACCTCGGAGCCTTATTTGCTCAGGAAAAGGAGTCAGTGCCTCCATATTCACCACATGAGGCAGCCTCAACCACAGACACTGCCACCCTTCGCTACAGAGTCAGAAAGAGAGGCTGGGACTCCATCATGTCCAGGATGACTGGCTCAATACCTCCTAGAAAAGCCACTGGTTGGTTGGGGGGTTCTGGAAGAAAGTCTGCCAGTTTCACAATTCACACCTCTCTAACCTCATTCCTTGAGCTACATTCTGGTCTCTCCCTGCCCCTCAAGCCACTCAGTGTTCATTGAACCTTTTCTGCCCTATGACATATATGATGTTTTTTTTTTTTTTTTTTTTTTTTTTTTTTTTTTTTTTTTTTTTTTTTTTTTTTTTTTTTTTTTTTTTTTTTTTTTTTTTTTTTTTTTTTTTTTTTTT